>JAQIWN010000414.1:0-34455 GCA_034699025.1 Entomobrya cf. arborea Gr-Col-00668 | reverse complement strand
CTTAACCAATTAGTTGTGTATACACATGAATATTTTGTAACTCCTTCATCCTGAGCACTGTTTATTGTTCCATTTTCCATACTACAACTGCAACTGCAGCCTATTCTTGTATTCTCAAAATTGAAAAAAAAATGAATAGGTTAACTTTCTTTAGTGTAACCGTCGCCCTTTAACTTTGTACGTTGATTATCCAATCCACATATTCTTATGAATCTTGAGAATTCAATCAAAATTCTCTATTCTTTTTACCCTTTAATATTATGTGAATAAGTAAAAGTTGTCTTAGGAAATGGAAGTACTTAAAAGTACTCTCCAATATGTATTGCTATGAAAAACTGACTTTTCTGTGGACTCTTATCAATTGAATTATATCAATAGTCTCTTTCTCTATTTGTGATGGGTAAACAATTCGCTTGAGATTAATTTGCTTTGTATTGCTATTGCAATGAGGTTCTTGGGATGAATGAATTGAATAGAGAGCACGAGGTCTTTTGTCAATATTTACGTAAAAATGAGAAATAAAAGAAATGGAGTGATTGGATTTCACACACCAAACAACACTTTTTCATTATTTTGAGGAATGGCTTACATGAAAACCAAATTATTTGGCTGTTTAAATAAATATAAAAAGAAAGTCAAATAACTCCACGTATAAGTGTTTGCGTTTGCCTGTTTCTTCTTATCTGCTAGATAAGTAATATGTTGTAATGTGTATTCTTCCCTAGACCGGCGTCTGACTTCCTTTATTGCTTTTTTACGTAAACTTATTTTCATTGACCTCGTCTCAGTGGTCGATTTAATTGTTGATTGTTGTGAGTTTTCTCATTACTTATAATACTTTGCCAGTTAGCACTTATTTATGTATACTTGTGTATACACACAAACTACTTTATCATCCGTATCCGCTCCTTCCCTTTCCGTCTTGTCTTAATTTGCTGTTCGTCTTAAACCATCCAAATACTTTGGGTAAACAAAAGAAGATTTAAAAAGTTTTCCCTGAAGGATTATTCCGCAAAAAAAGTTTTCAGTGAATACTTCAAACAACTATACAAGTTTTAAGAGAACACGAAGAGTAAAAGAAGCGTGGTAAATTCATACACAAGTTTTTACTAAGAAATTGTTCTGTTGTGTGTTGTTGTTCGTTGTTAATGAAAATTAATTCTTTACACACAATAAAGGCAAACAATGTTTACTTCTCTACATTTTTTCACAACCTCTTCTTCTCATTCTCCATTTGTTTGTTTAGTTAAACAATACGCCAGCAGATACTACACACCATCTTATTCAACACACTATCCTCATTAGTTACCACTTTCCCCACACAACAGCGTTACTAATATTTCTAGGAAGCTGTCAGTAGAAAAATAAATAAAAAAACTAAACTTAAAGTAGTAATCCTATTTGTTAAGATTCCCAAGTAGGGTAACAATAGCTACATTTGTGTAGGGGTTATTATGATGGTGGCGGTAGTCTCAGTTCGTACATAATAAAATTTACAAAAGGCTCACTATTTCAGACTTCACAAAATTTTCACTTGACGTCACGGTGGTTGATGCTTTAGAAATTTTTCGTAGAAAGGTATACTTCTGTTTTATGCAAAATGCATTATCTTTTCGGGGAAAAATTTGTGTAATAGATCATTTTAGACAGGTAGTTTGGAAGATTTGCAAATATTCAAGAAAGCAGGGTAAACTGAATCAACCTTCAAAACTAAAATGCATATCCATATTTATATGTCTGAAAAGATATGAGTGTAAAGTAATAATATTGAAATTTATGTACTCATTTCTCTCATATTAGGAACCTGAAGGGAACCTCTTATCCAAATTATTGTTTTCTTATATAGCGAAATGGAATTGAGATAGGAAATAATCCGAACGAGAAAAAGTCTGTTCACATTTCAAGTAACATATATTATCGTTCCAATCAGAAGCAATAAAGTAAAAGCAATCGAGATCTGACTGATGATGATAGAGGCAAAGAACTATATAAATATGGTAATAGTTACTACGGTGCTGGCGGGTGGTACTACAAATAATATCTATCCTTGCCAGTCAAAAACATGAAAGAGAGAATCGATTTCCTTTCTTTATTCTTGAAAGCAAGGTTCAGAGGTGTACCGACAAGACAAAACTATATAAAAGATAGCATGAAAGCCAAAGATGTGAGAAAAAAGGTTTTCCAATAATGAAATGAATATTAATGGACGGTTTGAAGGTCTGTTGTTGTAAAAATGGAAGTTATGGCAATTGATATCAGCCAACAGAGGAAAACTAGAAGTCCTTCGCACAGAAAGGCAAAGTCAAAATCATCATAATTGAAAGGGATTTTTATGGCATTCCATTTTTACTTGGGTGGACGAAATGAAGTCAAGGCAATGGTCTCATATGACCGGGTAATAAATCGGGACTTTACGCAACACAGATCCAATAAAAAAAACTACATTTTTTATATCTATTCTGCCGTTAAGTAGAATTTTAAGCACAGGAGAGGCGGAAGCGAGTTTTTCTATGCGTCCCCGTCTAATTCCCTCTATTTCTCTGAGTTTCCACTTTCATTTTTATTATTTCATCCTGTTATTCTTTAGTTATTATTATGATACTGATGCAGTACATGTATGGCATAACATGGAATCATAAATAAATCAGCAATAAAATTTATTTGTGGCTTTTATTGCTTTGATAGGCATCAAAACCAAATGCTAACCGAGGCATCATTAAATCCTTTCTAAGTGTGGCTTCATAGCTAATGTTCAGAACAAGTAGTTATTGTAGTCGTATTGTTCTCCGTCCATGAAATTTATATCGCTTTTCCTGGTTTGTATAGTATTTGAAATTTGGTAGATGCTATGGTCCAATAATTTGAACTATTTACGATACACACATAAAACAAGTAAGTGTGATCAGTAATCAATAATCATCATAAAACCTGACATCAATGCAATATCTACTGATATTACACTTCAAATCGGCTCTTTCAAAGGGTGTTAGTCTTGATCGAAACAAGTGCACTTGCCAATAAAAAACTGCAACCATTGCGTAGCATGGTCAAGTAGACATGATGACTGTGACGGTGATGAAGCTCATTGTCATCATTCTTTAACCGCACAAACAACTCTGACATTACTGCACACTTGGTCATTTTGCCGATGGTTACCCTATAAAATTGAAAAATACATGTATCTTTCTGAGTAAATGGGTTGCGTGACAGTATACTGGAAGCGACAAGTACTGCCGATTAGATGTCTTATCAGTAAAAGACAAGCGATATTGGCGATGATGACAGTAATATGACGTCAATGACGTAATAATTCCATGTTTGCATTTTCAAGTTTGTTTTTGTGTTCTAATGATTACTTTTGAAATTAAATTAAATAAAAGTAAAAACATTTTCAGTGAATCAAAAACAATTCTTGTAAATTCGCACTTCAATCCTGTTTGTATATCTACGTCATCGCAACTCACAACCATGCAAGCTTGCAAAGGTTATGATTCAGGTGGTTGTAATTAAATATGACACAATTCACCTGAGCGAAAGTTAAGTAATTATTTACACAAACTGGCCAATCAATAGATCGGTATTTTTTACAAGAAAGCTCACTTGTATCAACTTGCATATTTGTACTGTCTTTAAATATAATTCAACCCCATAAACTACATGTTTAATGGTACGGCACTTCATCTGCAGTAATGGATGCTTTGAAAATTCTTTTCCTTTTATCAAAACGAATTTTAAACTTCACTCCAAATGCCTTTTTTATGTGTATACGTCATATGGCAGGTAAAACCCCAGGGGGATTTGCAGAAAATAAATGGCTTCTCTATGGATCTGCATTGCGTTCATACCAGGAGCAAAGTAGTGTCGTTCATGAAAAATGCACACATCAAAAGGCTATTTAGCTTGAAATATGAACGTCAGAAGAACAGTTATGTCAGAAAGATAAAACAATAGACGGTTTCCAAAAAAAAACTTTATCAGTGAAAATCTTTTCACCAAAACATTGTACAACATATTCACTAGTCTAACTGGCATTTATTATTTAACTTCTACCTAAGCTTCTATTTCGAAAGTGAGACTTAAACTTGTCAATTTAGTTGAACGAAGTTTTATTACACTTTTTTCACATCCCATATAGCAGCGTTATTAAATTACACCCTTAAAAACGGTTTACGAGAAAAAATTAAGTATAAGCTTCTATCTCTATCCTCAGCATCTATTTTTATCTGATATTCTGATCCAATACCTACAAGAATCCTGTAGTGTTTTCAATAATGTATATGAATACTTATAGTTATGTTCTGTAGCTAATGATTAATTGACCTATTTAAAAAAATCTAAAGACAATTTACATGCCCTGCCATATCGAAACTTCGGCGATGGGCTTTTACGGGTAATCAATCTTTTAGTAACAAGAAAATTTATAAATTTTTGTAAAAGATAATTTTTCATTTAATCAAGTAGGAAACGAAGTAAACACATTAATCCGTTACTACATCGTCAAAAGTGCTATACAAACTAGGACTTTGTGTTACTTCAAAAAAAGTGAAGCTCTTCAACTTAAAGTCCATCCATACTCCATACATTAAACTAATGCCTTGGTACACAAGGGTATTTCCCAAAATGCAACAAAGAAAGAAAGCTTGACCTCACAGAACCGGATATATTACATACTTTTTATTCAGGAAAACTGGAACTACGGCGCAATAGTTAAAGACGGATATAATAAAAATTGAGAAAGTTCTTTTAAAAAATTGTTTTTGTCTCGGGTGTTCAGTAGAAAAAGAGAGTGCCGTATACGCTTGGGAAGGAAAAACGAGAAAAGAAACGAATGTCATTCAAAAGGAAGGGGAGTACTGTCAGTGCGACTTGTGTTGTTCAACATTTATATTAAGTACATTCTATACACCATTTTCTGATAAAAAAACACCAAAAAGAGATCATTGTCACACTTTTTTCCATTATTGGAAATTTGCAATACTAAAAACTATGTAAAATTGAAGCCATGAAATAATGCGACAGTTGAAATGGTAAACATATTTTCGTAACGTTACAGTTCTTTCGAGCAAAAATTGTGACATTTTTTTTTGCAGAATAAGTGCCATGGTTGTTGGTGGCGATGTAGCATGGTTTTGTTGTGGGTTATGTGTTTATGTATGTCTATGTGATGTGATGTGTCTCTGTGAGTTTCACTTTTGTGCTGTTGTAAATTGTAAATATCTGCATGTGTATGAATATGTGCTGATGTGAGCATAACCTTACGTAATGCAAAAAGGAAGTTGAAAGTATTGACTTTATGACTAGTTGTGTGATGAGGCTGATGATGATGTTTGGTGAACCTAAACAGAATGTTAATGGATGCCAGTGCGCAAATATTAGATTTCATCGAGAGAGGCTCAGAGTAACTTTTATTGACTCCATAAAAATTTGTCGAGAGAGGAAACATGATCGTAAAAGTATAAACCGATATAACATGACAAGATGATATGATATTATTGGAATGCTGGAGGTGGAGCGGTAGTAGTGGTGTACTTTATAGATGCCACCACCATAACATAACGGTTGTGTTTCTACCACAACCTCTGCGTCGATAGAGGTGATGATGGAGGTATTATTTGGAAAAAAATGTTTCCTGTTGTAAGCGACCCCATTATGATAAGGTTAACCAGGGCCTTTTTATTGGATTGTAAAAAGGGGCTCGAAATCTTGTCATGTTAAGTTAAGTCATAGTGGAACATATTGGTTTTTCTATTTAACTGGATGGGTCGTAAAACTTTTTATGAGGATTTGGCTTCATAATTTATGTTCTTGATCATAGGCATTTTGGTATTTGACTTTAAACAAATATAAAGTGCAACTAATTTCAAAGCATAATTCATGTAAACATCTTTAAATAATAACACGACAATTTAAAATCGAACCTAGATTTTTTTTGAATAAAATAAAATATTTTTAACAGAGTAGAGAAAAAGCATCACGTCCGATTACACTTCCGATAACTTGTTCCTAAGTAAAGAAGATAATTTTTAACCTTGAACCATGAAGATATCTGGCTAAGGATTAGAATTCGCCCAAAGCTCTTTATCATTGTTGCAATATGTTTAGAAATGCTATTCTACTTGCTCATGTCACAAACGATTCAAAAAATATAGTTTCTTAAAACTCGAGCAAAAACTGCGTCATACCTCGCAAAGCAGGCAATCAAAAAGATGAACATAATTATTTATCGTTATTTTTAACACGATCTAATCAGAAAACAGCTTTGACTCAACTTTAATTGAAACAATTGATATTGATCGCTTTAAAGTCAATAATACCTAAAATTTGAACTGTGACAGTTTTGATAAATGAAACATTACTTAATTCAAGGTAAACTGCAAATAGACATTCTGTTTCTGCTGTAAACGTTTAATTTCATTCACTTTGTGTGCTTATGCTTCGCACATTGTCTCATCTTCTTTGTAAAACCAGGGACAAGGACACAGTAAATGTACAAGGAATATATCTCATCTCTGTCTCTGGATACACAAAACAAATTCTACAAAGTTGAAAAAAGAGTAGTAGTTGCATTTACTTTAATAAAATATACTGAAATCTTTCTTCATCTTTCTTTGTACTATTGCAAATATAGCCACCCCTCCTAACGCTGTGTCTATATGTAATGTTTCTCATCATAAACCAACCAAACAATCTTAAAACTTTCCTCTTCCTTTACTTTAGCAACAGAAAACAAAATACAAGTAGGATATCAAACAAAAATGTGACTTAAGTATAATACGAAGAAAACTAACATCGTAGCCTACAGAGGCGTACATCACAAAATCACAAAAATAAAAAGGTTGCGAAACTTGTTTATACTTTAACTTTGTGATCACGATATTACGCCTCTTTTTGATTATTACGCCATTGCACTGCAACTTATATCTTTGTAAACATGCCATATTATTTACGGGTTTGTATGCCGTGTATTTTTTCCGGATAAGGTTGTTACAGTTTCATCCGAAATCGTCGACTTCCAATGACATTTTCGAAATATATTTCCACCACCCAACAACCACCAAATCATGGTTCCACCCTCATCACACTAGTTTTTAAAAACTAAGACATAAGATGCTTAAATGTCTTTCCTTCCATTTACTTCCATACAGTCTACACGTTTTTTTTTATCAAGCGAGTGGCAAATGATTCCACGTCCCTTTCTTCGTTTCATCGTTTCCATTCTCCGATGCATTATGTGAATCGCAATTTACTAGAATCTCTTGTTGTATTCAAACAAAAGAAAAAAACAGAGAAAAGACGTAGTTTAGCTGACTATTTATATGCAAACGATTTGAGAACGATGAGTGGAATAATAGGGAGCGAGTATCGTTAGATTTTCTGCCAATTCTCCCTCTCTCTCTCACTTTGCAAGAATATCTCTGGGCTGCAGAGAAAAACGCCGATTTTACATCTCAACATATTATTATTTTCTCTAAATTTTATTCAGAAGCAAACATCCCAATCGAAGTATACACGCTGGTGGATCCTCACTGTATAAATATTTTTTTCCACAAAAAGTTTAACTTGAAATCAGCAGCAGCCAGCTTGGGCAACTGTTTATTTATAAAATGTTGATTTTTCTTTCGTATTGTTTGCAGAATACTTTCCTCGTGAAAGGACATCATTACTTTTCAGTTCGTTCGTCGTATCTGTGTCCCGTAATGCGCAGTCGACCATACATATCATCATTTAAATGAATGTAAATAAAGATTGCTACTGTTTCTACTATTGTTGTAGTTGCTACGAATAAAAAATAGCTTTTCAGAATATTTTAGACTATAGCCCAGCCCTAGACACATGAACAATTGTGCTTTATCGTCCTTGTCACAATGACGATCAGCGAAAATGTTACCAACCTTATAAACGCAATTTAGAGCACAAACATTAAAATATACTTGTATTTTTATAGGCTATTGGAAGAATTTTTATCTATAGTCTTCCTAAAGCTTTTTTTATGTATCATTTACATAAATACATGCATGAATCCTCCATTATTTCTGCTTTCGCTTTTTCCTTGAAACTCTTTTGACACTTTTCAGATTTTCCCTACAGAGATCCCTTTGGTCTCTGCTTACTTACTTACTTACATTTACTTGCCCACCGAAAAGATATTTCAAACGTTTGTTCCAGCAGTTTTGTTCTACTTTAGAAATTGCTTCTTTTTTTCTTTCGATGTTTCTTGAAGTCTTCAAGTTACAAAAATAGTTCAACATGTCCGCTAAACTTCCACTTCCTTTCTTTCAACCACCTACATATTCCCTCCATCTACTAATAAAATAGCCTACCGCTGTACTAAGGATGATGAGGCTACTTACCCAAACCAAGTTTTGCACTTATCTCAACTTTTTACTCCCATTTATTCCCGTACTTCACCGGCAGCTTATACTTCTTTTCTGGTACAACAACAATGTTTTATTTATAAGTAGAACAATTTCAGTATCCCACTTTTTCCGTCTCCCTCCTCTACTTTTATTAGGCACTCGAAAAGAGTATCTGTTTTGCTTGTATTTGGTATCGTGCCCCGTCTTACCATTGCCCCGTCCTACCATTGCCCCCACGAACTCAACAACGTTTAAAAATTTAGAAAATCTGTTTGTTGCAATAGGTTCCTATTATAGCAAACTAGTATTTCACTAACTTCTCACTGCACTTTTCCCGGGGTGAAGGTGAAGTTGTGTAACTTCAGTACCTAAAATTATGTTTTAAGTATGAAATATTATGTTGCCATAAAATCTTGGCGAAATACAGTACCTAAACCCAAGTGTAATTACAAACCTAAAATCCGAATTTAACATTTAAGTTAAAATTTAAAAAGGTCTTCACCGAGTATCTACCTTGTACAGTTTACCATGGCTTATTGTTAGATGTAATACTTTTTGTAATGCTACAATATAATATCACCACACAATAAAAACCAAAGCTGTTCAACTACAAAAAAATGCTCCATCCTTTCAAATCGTATCACCGTTACAGTTACAACCAACAACAACAACATTCCAAACTTTTTGGCTATTTTTCTTCTATAACTTTAACAATACGTGACTCCTGATGTTACTTATGTGCACAATATCTTATCTACTTCTAGTGGAGATTTTTTCTGGCACGAGAAATTGAAAGTTCTAGTTCGTATAAGAAAAGCCTCTCAGAAGTGTCTAATCTCACTTATAGTCAAACTGACTCAGACAACTTGAAGAAGAACATGGGAAGAAAAAAGTGGTGGCTGTTTCAGACTTTTTTCTAACAGTAAGCCCAACAAAAAACCTACTTTTTGGCTTTTAGGGATGAAATAACTAAGAGTGTTCTAGTACTCTGTAAAGACATAAACATTTGAATTCGATACACACTCATCACCATCATTCATCAAAGGAAAAGCACCACATCGCCACGCCACGATATACGTAAAATTTTGCCCAGAAAACTTTCCAGTTGTTGGACTTTTCTTATTTCTCTTTCGAGCCACTAGCAATTCCCTTTTTCATGTTGTATTGTAACATGATGACAGTTGTGTCCTTGAGTTGTTTAAAAAAATGCTCTGAAGACAAACTTTCTTGAATGTAGAATTGTATACAAAGTTTACAGAAAATGTTGAATGTAACGGTTTCACTAGGCGGAAATTTCTAACAAGGAATTTAGGAATTCTTACCATTATCAAAATATTTGGTTAGTGTTTGAAAGAAAAAAAATTCAAAGAGTCTAAGATTTTACTATTTTCCAAAAATGGCCACTCCTCAGATTTACTTGAACAACATATAGGCTTAATTGTTTGCCTATTCGGTTCAGACGATGTAATTTGTTGTTTGAAAGTATTTTAAATCAGAAGTTTCTCATGCGATTGTTTTTCATCACGAAAGATATCGAATCGGGATTTTGAGTTCGAAACAAAAATAAACTATTCTTTGGGCATTTGCCTACATTTTTATCATGCTGCGTGCAGGGCATCAATTAAATAAGTGCCCGACAGTGCACAGCAATTGCCTAAGCAATCAAGAATAATTCCATCCATATGTATTCATAAATACTAAAGGTATAGGCGATGCATACCATAAATAAAAGTTCTTGAAATGAACACGCCGACCAGAGAACTGTTTACTGAAGACGTGATTACTAGGTCAAGGGTTTAGATCAATGATTTTACTGACTGTAGCTTTTTCCAATCATATTCACAATAAATTAAATTGGCTTGTGTGTATCTCAGAACAGAAAACTTTCACCGTAAAATCTTTAAATATAACCGAGTATGTTCACTTTATTAAATAAGTTTTTAACTATTATCAATGCATTACTCTAAATATAGCTGTGCCTCAATTCAAGAAAATTCTAGCAAACATTTTATATGATCAAGTCCACATGATAAATTTAAAAATTATTACATTTTGTACCGCAAGAAGGACAAAGCCTCTCAAGTTATACCATTTTGTCACTGTTAAGTAAACACGCTTGTATGAGAAACCCTTGCTTTCACATAACCTGACATAGTACACTTTGCCGTTCTATTTTCTTCTGTTTAGCAATAACAATAACGCTTGTCCCTGACAATACCACTTTCATCTGCACGCTATCCGTATTCCCGTATTACCCACTGTTTTCCTCGCTACAATTCCAGTATAAACCATAATAATACATCCTTTCTTACATTCTTTTATATAAGGAAAAGCGTAGATGAGGCGACAACCGCTGCTGCTCCTTATTGGAGGAAAATCCCGTTTTTCTTGGCACACTGACGTGAAACTGTTTGCATACCATCATTTTATTCTACAGCCACCACCATCGCCACAGTTACCTCAGCAACAATAGAACAAATCCCTGGTGGTACCACTATACCAAATACATTCGTACTCTAATATTTTTACGTTTCCCAGTAAAAATCAAACATTTACAGAAATTGCAACTGTATACATCTTTCATTCTAGAAATAAAGGAAAACAAGTTGATTGTGATTCTGTGAGAGGATGAAAAAGGTTACATGAATGTTGTGCACCCGTGCAAAAATATATGCATCTTTTTTCGTTATAGCAAGCTACTTTCGCAAAGTGAGGGGAACAAGAAAACAAGACGTTATGAAGCCTCTTTATGATATTGTTTTTTATACACTTTGACATTGATGCCGGTTGTGACGGCATCCCGCTGGTATATTTCATATGAAACTTGACTAGAAGCTAAATGGAAAATTGTAAAATGTGAGAGGTGATACCATAAAGCGCTCTTTGGGCGTCATGACAATAAAACAAGCACTTTGTTTTGATTAAGAGAAATAAATACGGACTGCGGTTTTAGCATTTCATAAAATGCATTTATGTGCCATTTTGAATTTCGAACCGACTTTTCGCAGTGTGTAAAGTTGTGTGCTGTGTCGAGAAAATTGTATTAGGGAGGCGAAGTAAGTAGTAGTGCTTTTTGTGTCTTTTTCCAGGTTTACACATAAAAAGTAATATATGTAGCCGAGCTGTCAACCTCTACGGTATTCCACTAGAATATAATACATAGTTTTAAAATATTTTCTGCAGAGTACACAGAACAGATGCAGAAAATTCGAAAATATAGAACAGACCAAAAGGAGAAAGGAAATGGTGAATGGTAAAAGACGAAAGTAAATGAGCAAGAAACATTGGGAGAATCGTTGGAAGTTTGCCAAAAGTGCGGAAGTATCTCTGCTCCTACCACTCCACTTTCTCTCTTTTCTCTCAGACATACATGCACACAAACACACTTGCCAACCACGATTTTCCAGATCTCGGCCGAACGGCAAGGCCAAAGCAAAATTCTATTCTTTTCTCTCTCTTCCTATTCTAAAAACTTTCACTTTTATAAGCATAAGAATATACCAAAGAAGAAGAAAGCATGCATGTAAAATTCACGAAAATGTTGATCGATCAGAGTATAAAACTTCTTTGGTGGTAGTGGTGGTACCACTTCTCTGCCTTGTTGCCTTTTAACCTGGCCTACATAGCTACACTGAAAAAAAACTCCTTCGTTGTGTACCATGCTTGTCTACAAGAAAAAGGTTTTTTGTACTCATCCTTTTGGATTGGCTTGTCCTTACACTATGCAGTCTTCCTTGAAAAAAGTGATAGAAAATTTCCCTTATTTACATAGATAAAGCGACGCTGCCTGCTGTTTGGGTCTTCTTGTTATTATTGTTGATTCTATACATACGCATTTGTATTCGATGTGGTTTTGGTTATAGTTATACATTTCGTGGCAGACACTGATATTGATGCTGGATGGAAAAAAGGCAATATTGCTGCTGACGAGAAGAGCAAGAAAAGAGAGATCCGCGGGGTTTCCTTCGTTTGTTTACTTATATACCAAGAAAGATGCCTGGTGGTAGTAATAGGAGGCATCTTGATGCATAATAATATTATTAATCCTATAAACTAGTGAAGTGAACAGACTAGGTCAATCAGAGGAGTAGCTTGAGGAGAAACAGTTTTCAATTCAACTCCACCAACGCGAAATAGTACGAGCTAGCAGTAGCATGGTAGCAGCTTTTTGTTGGATAAGTAGCAGTTGTGTTGGTGTTGGCTCCTGTTTGTATGCATGTAGTAGTATGCATTTTCTCTTCTCCATCCTCCCGTTCCGTTTAGTAATGTGAAGTCATTCACTCAACCATATAATAGTATTTTCCATTTATTTTGCTTCACTTCAAATCTTTCTCCAAAAAAAAAAGATGCTACACTGAATGACTAGAAAGAAGGCACATAATAGACTTCAAGTTACCGTAAAACGCTTAAAAACTTGCATGGATTCTTTTATTTAGAGGAAGACATAATGGTGCAGTTAATCTTTTTGATAAAGAAACCTAGGCTAATTTTGCAAGTTTTAGGGTGTACCTTATAATCGGCAACCAAATTGGCATTTTATGAGCCAATGAGCTTGAAAAAAGAATACAAGCCTACGTAAAGGGCAAAGTGAATCGAATAAGCAGTTAAACATGGTGGCAGAGTTTGTGAGTGTTCGGGAAATGGTACAAAATTATACAATGGAGGAAATATATCAAAGTCCATTTACTATTACTATTCACCGTATGCACATTGGCAATCCCCCCTTTTTTAAATTAACCACATTATTGTTCGTATGTTATGCTTCTGACAGGTTTCCAATTAGTAAAAATTGCCATTATGTTGCTTGACAACAACAGAAACAGCAGCAGAACAGCAACACAGATGCACCCGACAGCAGCCACTTCTTGAATTATTTGGTGTTGACTGCTGTGCTCATAATGAAAATAATTATTTGGCTCATAAAACAACAACACCAACGCACATTTAGTGCTGTGTAAATGTACATATGTAGCCGTACTATTTAAAGAAAAACATATAAAAAACAGATAGTATGGTCACCTGCGCAACCACTACTGTCCTAAATGAAATAATATTTGTTTTCTGAATAACCCACAGTGTTATTTTATACGAATGTTTGCACTAAAACTTTAATTGGTTCTTCTTGTATTTTTGTGTAGGCGACGTTTGAAATAGCTCATCATGAATTTCATTTTAAACTGCAGTCGAGTCGCAAAACTGTTGCAATGCAATTTACTCTCAGTCGTCCATTAATAAAAGTTATACGAATGGAAATGGGCTATGCTTCTGGTACAAAATACATATAAATACACATAATTACACCATTTAATATTATTGGTCAAATTCCAATAGTGTTACTGTTATACACTTTCGGCGATGAAAGGGCAAAGGTTACCGAGGACTTACAAAGGAAAGACCATGCTTTTCTTTTTATCTGTATGTGTACTGTTGTTACAAAAGCCGATAAAAAGATTGGGAGCTAACGAAAAATAGCTCACTACAGTATACTTAATGCACCTTTCACAGTAGCAGCAGTGTGTAAAGCCACGTGAGAATATATATAAAATGCGAATTAACTTAAAGGGTTACTTAAGATCCCAATACCATCAGACAAGAGGAGAGAAGTAGTTGAAAGAACAAGCATACTTTTTCTACTTCTTTTTGATTGAAATACACTCAACCTGCCTTGTCTGCTGCTGATGGCCGTAGAAATCAGAAACGATTCTTCGGATCAAAACATGAGATCAAAGAACAAGCTTACAGAAATATTTTATGAGCTTAACAATGGTGCAATGGAACATGATATCAGTCGAACAAGAGCAGTGCATAAAAAAACATGGATCAAGCTTACTTAAACAGGGCACCATAAAACCTGCAGGTACCATTGTAAGTGTAGGTGTGTCATTTAAGTCTATTATATACTAAGGGAGGAGTCAAGAACAAACTATTTTAGACTGTCTAGCAATCAAAAATTCAAACGTATAGACAAAACAAATAATATAGTGCGCAAATGTATGTATTGTATGTTTCTTACACTTATACATATATGACCTTGATTTTTTTATTTCTAACTTTCTACCCAATAACATTTAAACGAACTACAGTCCTTAGTTTCTGTTTTGCTTGATTTACATCGTTCTTACCACGTTCCCAAATACATTCTCTAATTAAAGATTACTATCTCAATTTTAACTAGCTTTTTCAGCAAAGTTATAATTATTTTTTTACTGACAGGTCAATTTTCTACGTTGGAATCAATTTATTCATATGTAGTACTCCTGATGTTGGCTATTTTAAAATATAAACTATTTCCACACACGCGTATGAACACGCCGACGTGTACTATAAAATGTACATCTATAACTATATTCATAGGTATTTCTATTCGTCAAGAATAGGATTAGACGGATGCCGCTTTTAGAGCATTTGAGATACATACTTTATGCTTCGAACAAGAATCAAACCAAAGTACAAGGTAAAGTAATGTAATGGTCAAGTAAAGTAGTTGGCGTTTACTGTCAAAAAACAATGCATGTAACGAAGGTGATAAATAATTCCTTCATCGATTTTTTCCTACTGTATTATTCAGAAAAAATCGTAATATGAGTGAAAAATAGTGAAAGAAAATATTGGTCATTGTAAAAAAAAGTGCGACAAGATGAACAAGCAGATTCACTAATCCAATAGCAAAATGGTGTGAAGACGGTCGGCTTAGAAAGTCTAAAAGCGACTTTATAAATTCGGCACAGAAGAGAACCACTTTGTAAATATGATACATACATGTGGGAATTTCCTTGGAAGCGTAAGACTATTCTCGAACTTACTTAGTGCATTAGAAAAGACAAAGGGTTTGTTCTAATTATAGTGTAAAATGCCCCAGGAGAAGCGTGAACATTTTAGAGCTGTTCAATTTTCCCTGCTTTCACTCATATGCGCTCAATACAGCCCGCATTTTTACTTATATTGTTACTCACATAAGTGTCCGTGTTTACGATACTGGAATTTTAGAGTGCACGCTGTTGCATAACTATAAAATGCATGATTATAAATAGGCAATTAATTTCACTATTCTTCACAAGTATGGCAGCAGTAGTTTCAGCTTAGTTGGCAAGTGACATAATATGTGATGCAATACACCTGCTCCCCCTCTCTACTGCAGTATAAGTATAAGCTGACTTACATGTTCATACCATTCCATTTACATATATTATACTTGGTCATTACTTATGTATTTTACAGTCACGGGTTTCCATGTCTTGTTTTCAGGCGATCAATAAAAAAAAGTTGAAGTACACTGTTTACTCGTTTTTCTATTATACAATAGTCTACTCTGTTGTTGTCAGTACAAAAAAATCAAAAATGTTCTTGAAAATTTGCAAAAGTGTTCATTGTGTAAAAATGTATGAGTAGTTGACTCCTTTTATGCTGATTCATGCTGACAAAAGGGTTGAATATAAAATTGCGAAAAAGAAGTAAAGGTAAAATAACTGCTCCCAAAATATACACACAAAGTTATATGCAGCGTTTTATTGCAAATATAATACCCCTTTTTGGCAGCAGTGGATGAATTGAATGAAATGAAATCGACTTATTATTGTGCTAGCATATATGCATTTCAATGCCAGAATGTGCGCAAAATGAGTAGCCATAGCCGATAATCGGATTATGAAAATGATGATCATGTATTAAAATTATGGAAATTGTGCATAATGTGATGGAATGCAATAGATACATAAATAGTTATAATATGAAGTAGTAGCAATAAGTATAATTATATTGTATTAAATATATTGTTATAAAGCAGCATTAGAAAAAGTGCAGTGCAATATATTATGCATACATACAATTCATTAACTCATGAGTTTTGTCTGCTCCAATTACCACAGAGTGAAAAAAGCGATTCAAAGTTAATTAATTAGAATATAAATATAATAATAAGTATGCTAAAAGTGATTGTGTGAAAGTGAAAGTAGGCAGGCATGCTTATGTGCACAAGTAGCATAGCAGAAAAAGTTTTTTTTTTGTATGATGACGAACGAGGAAAATGTTCCCCAAAATTGTGAATTCGTACTAATTAGCTTTTGCATCTTTGCTGTGTTATTTCTGTATATTATTATGGGCACAATTTTTTTTGTGAAAAGAAAGTAGCAAGAAAATTTATTTTCAGGCTGACACTTTTTGAGAGCCAATTAAGCTTCTATTCATTTCAGAGATTGATCATAACGTTGTTGTGAGAGACAAGGACAATGAAGTAATTTTGTTCATGTATTGAAACTGTTTAGGTGTGTGCCCTTTGAAGTTGTAAAGCAAAGGAGTAAGAAGAGACCTGCATGGGAATGACGCAACGGGTCAGGTAAAATGATTACTACATATTTTTGTGTTTTTGCATAAGTCATTAAGGAGTACATAGTGGGTTGGCTTGTAATGTCTTTAAATCACTCCTGTTTGTAAATTGTGTTCAGAGAGTAATATGTCTAAAAAGTCCACTACGAAAATTTTAATGATGTTATAATGACAATTTTCATTTCATTTCCCTTGTTTGAGATGCACGTATTTTGTGTGTAGTAAAAGCAAACCCACCCCCTGCGAAATGATTGACTTGACATGACATATTAATACCAGTTTCCAGCTGTTTTAGATGAGAGGTTTTTTACTTGTAAATTTTTGGTATGTACAAACTTGCTACTGCCTGTCACACACACAAATCGATTCTTCTGACTCTGACTGTGAGTTTGAGTCTCTACCGGTTGTGTTTAACGTGAGTTCTACGCCTATTTATGGAGAAATTTTGCGTTAAGCATTTTTCGGTGAAAAGGGAGAAAAAATAGAACATATGCAATCTTCTAGAATAAAGTGGTGGCATTTTTGTTTAGAGACATGCTATCTGTGTACAGACATGCATAGATGCATGCATAATGTATGTTTGTATGTGCGTTAATGTTCTTGTATATGATGTACATATATGCTTATATGATTGCAAAACTTTGAAATGAATTCCATTTCCTTTTTCTCTTCTAGTGGATGACTTGCATGCTGCGAAACGGAGAAGGATGATTGCGGTTTCTGGGGAAATTGAAATGGTGGTAGTGGCAGTTAATAGTCCTTCTGCTATTTTTACGATTAATTTGAAATTGTGCTTTTAACTTTCCCTTCACTCTTAGCTCTATACCGACAAACAAACGAGATCCTTTTTTATGTTCAGTGCCTAATTTTGTATGCGAGAGAGGTAGATGATGATGATGAGATGTACTGGATTGTAAGGATGCAGGGCAAAGTGATCCTGGAACATTTCAGAAATGCTACTTTTTGGGGGTGGGATTTAATGATTATTGTTTTAGAGCATTTCCGCCATGCACAATGAAATATTGGCATAGCGAAAGAAAGTACTATTGTCAGGCAAAAGAAATCATGCAAAATGTTTAAATTGGCCATGTCATGATCACACAGGCGCAAAAGCTATAGTTGCATGCCTTGCTAGTCTTCATGCTCATTACAAATATAATAATAGTATCTTCAAAACCTCCCTCCTACTAACTTTAAACAAGTTTTAACCAATAATAATAATTGTATGTATAGTTATATAAGAATATTTGTAAATGCTGAACAGATTTAAAATTTAAGAATTGAGTAACAAATAACATGAAGTACAAAGTTTGTCTACTTTCTTTTTTGTTTTCAAAAAAAGATTGGCAATAATAATTAAAAAATAGATATTTTTTCCTACAAGAAATAGATAGATTATAGATAGATAGATATATAATTGTGCAGTGCGTCTCAAGTACGAAAATCCATAATTGTCTTTACCTAGGAAATTCATTTTCAATTACGCCTGTTTCACTGACAGTGTGTGTGAAGAGATCCACGAACAGCCTTCAAGATTTTCCTTTCTCTTTTTCTCTCTTTCTCAGTGATCCGCTCACAATTTACAGTCTCTCACTTTTTTCTTTCTCTGTCTGTCTGTGTCTCAAGAAGACGAAGAAGCTTCAGTGTTGACGAAGAAGAACAAGTGGTAGGAGTAGTGGGAGGAGGGTTTTCGTGTGTATCGTTCGAGAATCGCACCAATCTCGGCTTCAAGAAGAAGAAGTGTAGTAGCGTATTTTCTTTATTTTTTTCTCTCTCCTGAAGAAAAATTGTTCACGTGACTTGTTTGTGTGTCTGGTGGTCTCTCCAAACTCCCCAACAGAGTATCTCTCACTCACTCAGAAGAAGAAGAAGAGTATTCTCTCAGTTCAGTTCAGTTGCTTTCAGTAGAAGTAGTAGGAGTTGGGTCGTTACAACTTGGAGCGGCTTTCGAACAAAAAATATCACTGTTATACTAAATATTTAAGGTACTTGTCATGCGAAAGAATTTTTTGTTTGCTACTTTTTGCAGATTTGCTTCGTTTGTATTTTTTGTGCTTTTGTCTTGCTTGTTTGTTTGTACATATATTTATTTATTTCACTTTTTTCTTTTTCTTCCTAAGAATTTTAGTCACTCACTGCTACACACACAAAAAAGAAAAACACAAAAAATTAATATTTATAAATGTAAAATGTTTATATCAGTTTGTTTTGTAAAAAAATATATAAAAATTCCCACAAAAACACTATTATCTTGCCTACTTACTTGTCAGCGCAACAAATAAGCAAAAAAATATCTACCAGATTTCTCGGTTCAAAATATATCCTTACATATATTCCATAATATACTTTTGTATATTTTCAATTTTTAGCCTTGTATTTAAGATACTTTCAAGACTACTTTGTTGTTGATAGAGGCTTTCTACTTTATACACGACTGAGACAAAAAAATAAGCGTTGTAAAAAGATTGACACAATAAAAAATTAATCTGCTGTTGCAGTTCTTGTTCTGCTGCTTATGAAGATAAAGAAAAAAGAAAAAAAAGGAAAGAAAGAAAATGCTCTAAAAATATATGTGTTTATATTTTATCATGCGATTTACTTTTTTTTCTGTTATCTTCTGTCTGTCTCTAACACAGCAATGCGGCTCGTAGACAAGGTACGCACACAAATTATAGAATAATAATAATAAATACTATAGTATCAGAGTTGTAGTAGTTTTTTGTGCACACATCACATCAACAACAAATCTACAACGGACTAAGATGTTAACAAAGAAGAGTTGACTTGACTTGACTACTAGACACACACACTGCCTTGCTTTCTCTGCTCTGCTGGTCCTGCTGCTGCTTGTGCTGCTCTGGCGCTGCTCACAAGACGATCACGGAAAGATAACTGATTGTATTTTTGTGTGAGTTTGACCCTTCTTGCCATAGAACATGCCGAGTTCATCCTAGAGACTTGATCCTACTACTATACATAATAATATTGTAGCACACACCACGACGGGCGACTAGTGCCAATTTTTTTTTCGGGGGGAAATAATATGCAAATAATGTACACACACCGCTAAGATGATGATTACCATCAATATGTTCATGATGATGTGATGCCATGCATAATGCCATGCCATGACGAAAACTCATTCTGCATTATTTGTCATTGTACGTATGTCATGATGTTTGTGTCCGTGTCCGTGTGTGTTTAAATACAGGAGATGAACCTCATATATCATGCTTACTTTCGGTGCTGCTGGAGTGGAGTAGAAGCATAAGGTAAAACATCCAGTACCACCACCCACTTTAAAAACTACCATATTTTCATCATCATACCAGAGTAACAATGAGGATGATGATACTTGGAAACAAGAAGATTGGAAAACATACATATTTTTTCAAGCCATATCATATCATCAGGAATGTCTGTTTGTCTTTGCGTTATTCTGTGCCAACAAAATCCAATCAATATCATCGCACAATTTCTCCAATTATGACGATGATTTTTTCCGTGCTATCCATTCATCTTTTTTCATAGTGATTGCTAATTGTGAGTATTTAGCACTTGCCTTTAGGGAGGTTTGGATAAAATCCCATTCATTTGGATGTCCTATCTATTTATTTGAATTTGTGTATCAGCTATACATACATGCACATGTTGAAGTAATTTCACTACTGGACATCTGACTAGGTATATTTTCATTTATGGTTCCAGTAGGAATAGCAATACAAGCTGGTAGAGGATTGATGATGTTGCTGATGATGGTGATGACATTAATTTTAATTTGATTATTAGAGTAATTTGATTGTGTTCCTCTATACTTGCTTTTCTCTTTCTTCCTGACTCTCAACTTTCTTTTCATCTTTCCACTCTTTCATCCTTTTTCGGGAAAGACATCATAGTCATGATAATAATCATCACAAATAAATTATCCTCACAGTTGTATCATCATTGCTGTTTCATTTAATGCCCTCACTCATTCTCTGGGTATCAATGTATCATTATTACTGAACATTGATCATCTTTGAACAAATTTTCTCTCTCTTTTATTTGTACAGTTCGGTATTATTATTACATGCACATACTAGTAGACAGTCAACATCGTCATCATGATCACTGTAATAAGTATAAGATGATTGCCTTTTATTCTCTAGAACCTCTCATCATTATCAATGCGCATCCTCTTTATCATTAATAGGATGACGGGGAAAGTTTTTTTCCCCTGCATACAAGATCTCGAATTCAGACCGAAGTGTAATAAGTTCTCTTTTAAGAGCACACTCGACTCAGTACGGTATTAATTCCTATTCTTTGGAAATTTTACACAAAATCGTCAGTTGATACGTAATTTGAAGTGTATTTCTTTGTGTATGTTTGTCATGTATGGGCCCTTTCTCCTGCCATTTATGTCATGTCAGTCAAGAGTGCGTACATTTGTGCGCATATACATACATTGTGGTTTCATCAGAATAAGAAGAGGGTTGGAAGAGGCAAAAGGAAAAGTAATTATATTTTCAAGAGAAAGTTTTCCTTCTTTGACATTCCCTGTCTTTTGTCTTCACTTTTAATGGTATGTCTTCCTCCTTCTGTCTGTCATTATTAACGGGGTTTCTCTCATTTTAGAAAAGACATAAGACGGCTGGTTGGTTAGGATGACGTCCTCCTTATTTCTTTCCATAAAAGGCGACCGTTCGAAGTACAAAGAAAAAAACTTTTCAGTTCTCCACTAGCTTTCTCCTTGTCATTTCATTATCAACCATTTTAACATCAAACTATAACGCCACCACTGCCATTGTTATTTTTCAAATTTCCAACTTTCACTTTATGCCATTTCCCTTCTATTCGTCCCTGATTTTCCATTTTATCTATCTACAAGCTTCCTTATGATCTTCAACAGTGTAAAGTTTTATTAGTCTATTTCAGCGACTTTACCATTTCCGTTGATTTACGGTTATTAAACATATGTTAGAAAACGATAAAGATGACTTATGTATCTGTATGCCAACAGCGTACACTCATCTTTTTATACTTTTATGCTAGAGTAATTCTTTCATTAAATTTCCATACGAAAATTTATTTCTTTGTTCCACAACTATTACACTGATACTTCGATTATTATAACCGCTGGTTGATATTTAGGAGCATATTGTAAATTTTGTATTTTGCTTCCTAATTTAACTATTGTTCCTGCTTGATAACAAAGTGTGTTATTATCATTATAAAATATTTCCCAATTTGATAACTTTTCCCTCAGTTTTAAAGTTTAGTGGTAGTTTAGTGAACAAAAAGTAGTTGTGAAGTAAGAATGGTCTCTTGACATCTCTTCTTCAACTGCTAAGTAATACAAACACTACTCTTAGCCAAATGACTCCTTTTTTTACATTATTCTTACATTACCTATTCAAAAAGCTTTTTAAATATTACGAGTACTTGATTTCCTTTTATACTCACTCTAAATGCGCAAATTTTCATCTTCTTTTGCATTTCTTGTTTGGGGAAAAAGACATCAGACTTCTAACTACTTACATTTAAGTACCCAACCAACCAATCCTTTTTGTCTTCACATCAATTACTTTATACTTTACTTAAATCATACTAATATTCCTTAGTGGTCTTTTAAGTAGACTGAACAATTATCACTACTTTTTTGCTGCACATTTTTGTAAAATTGCAAATGGTTCGTAAGTAATTTCGAAATTACGACTACCAGCATGACTTGTCATCTATTTTCATCTCTAGAGTATTGTTATCTACGGCAATAGTAGCAGCTTCAAAGCTCGTGCAATTTGTAGAAAAAAAGAAGATAGCGGAAACTCCGCCGCTGAAAATCGCTTTGCTGAATAATAAATATGAATACACGATAATGTACTTTGTTTAGATTAAACAAGTGGATTTTTGTTGATCCGCTCAGCATCTATTTTTACTATTATTATTCGAGACTAGGACAGACAGGCTGAGAGACAGTTTTTAAATGACAACAAACAAAAGCACGAATGCAAAGATGGGAAAATCCTTTCAGAGAATTAGAAAAGCAAAAACAAATAAATTGACTTGTGTATGTAATGTGCTGGGTTATGAGAAGAGAGGCAGAAGCAGCAAGGCAACTATTATATTACTTTTTAATGTCTTTTCGGTAGTTTTTACGTGCGATTTATTTTGGCAGTCGCTCGGATACATAAAAAATATGGATTCTAGAAGTCAGATTTAATATATTTTTTATCTTTCTCTATCATACATCTCTATATTTTTGCTATTTTCGGTAATCTCTTGAAGTGCATGAAGTAAACAGCAGGTTCGGTTATAAGTTACCAGTGACATGAAAGGGAACAGAAAATATGTAAATCGTGGCGCCAACCAGTCAAGACAAACAAATAATCACTTAAAATGTTCTGACAGACGTGAACACAAAAAAATCCTTAAAAGATAAATAATCATAATAATAGTGATGCATAGTGCTAATATTGCCTGCAAGTTTTTAAACAGACGTTATCGGGTTCCAAATCTCATAAGAAATTCATGAGCCGCCTTTTAAGAAATTGAAATTCGGGGAGTACCTTCCTTTGTTGAATTGTGTAAGGTGGTAATGGTGCTTCTTTTTAGTGTACGCGTGAAAGCGTCACATGGACAAAAGAAAAGCAGCGAAAGCAATATGGTAGCAATGTTCTCACATTAACTCCCCTGACAACTAAAGAAATTGGCATTCTAAAGTTCTAAATTGAATAAGTGCTGGGAATAATGGCACGTGAACTGAAACAGTACACGTATGTTAGTGTTAAACAAACCCCATACATTGAGGGCACTTTACTTAAATTATACAATTGTTTTTCTACCCTTTCTTTCCCTACAAATGGTGCTCATTACAATAAAATAATATCTTACTGCCACTTGCAATTGTTTGTCGAATTATATTTCTGTCTTGTCTTCCCTTTATTCTTGAAGCCGTTATCTCATTTTAAAGTTTTCTCGTTAGACAAATAAGACGAACAATATTTACCATTCTCAAATTATACTTGAAAGAAAGGCAACACAAGTCAAAATAGTTAAGATATAAATATGAACATGCAATTCAAGAATGTAGAACTGGCATGTTCTGCACAACTATTTGCTCAGTAGACATTTGTTACAACTATCTTATCTTTTTTTGCTAATGCATAAGTTTATATAGTTACGGATTCTTAAACAAAGCAGTTTGTGTGACATTTAATATGTCTGACATTTAGAGTATATCTTCTGTATTCTTACTGTGAATTTTCAAAGGAATCCATCCTATTAGTAAACAAATCACGTTGCTCCCTTTCAGTCTACCTTTCATTTCACCTTGCAGAATCCTTTTACTCATCTCCCCAGCAGTCCATAATGCAAATTGGGGAAAGATGATACTCAACAAAACAAGGTCGTAATATAGTGCAAATAGAGAACACGATGAATTCTTTGCTGTTTTCGACGATCTCTAAAGAGCGAAAATTTTGTTCTGTCATTTCAGAACTAAGGTAGGAATTGCATACTGCGTACGCAAAGATATCTTATAGCACCAAAAGACTAACACGTACACAGTGATTGATTAAAGTATGATGGAGAAATTTAATATCCAGTTTTCTATGCTACTTTACCGTTCCCGTCATCGGTATCATCATTCGGCTCATCTTACAACGTAAATATTCATTACAGCTTCATAAGAAAAGTAAACATCCCTGTTAAAATAGAATTATGCATGTCACTTGGCTCTTAAGTTTGGCTAGAGGACTTGTACTGTAAGCTATGTTTACTCACCAGGCATAAAATATGTATTTTGTGTACAAAGGAGAATCATAATATTTTTAAAGTCATTCTTAGGATGCTACATTTATGTATTCATTTTTACTTAGTTTCATCTTTAAAGTTTGTCCTAGATTCTGGAAAACACATGATACTAGGAAATAAGTAATTTCAATTGTCAATATATTAGAAGCAAAAAAACTTCTTTTTTTTTGATTTGGTTGATTACAATGTAAATTTTAAGGAATAGTTTGTTCCAAGTATTTCTTATTGCGACATCAACTCATAATATAATTGTTATCATAACTACTTAAGTGAGCTTTCTCATAACAATATTTATGGATAGCGAGAGGAGCATAGAAATCTTTACTATAAAATTATACTTGCCTACGTTTACAGAACCCATGTTTCCGGATATTATGAAATTCGTATCGCCTTTATAAAATACTAATATCTTATTCTTTCATTTTTCGTTGTAGAACTTGGCTTAAGGCAAAGCCGTGTAGTAAGGGAAGATACTGTAAACAATTATGTTCACACACACGCACGTACGCACAGAACTTTCTCCCACCACCATCAGCAGCCTTTATCCTATTTCTAAAACAATATTTGCATCACTGAAGGCTATTATTTTAACTAAGACGCAGTATTTACACATGGTACTGGTGAAAACGAACTCTTTTTGACTTGGCTTTTCAATGGAGGAAAATTATTATGCACATAGGAGAGCTAGTCAAGTAGTTCAGGTAGGAGTGTAAGTAGATTGTTTGAGATTCTTGACACATTGTATACCATGTCGTAATCGTAATTTCACAAGTTTAGCCAGAAAAAGTATACACTTTAGTACTAACATACACTCACCCACTACCTACCACACCCACATATATGTATTCTCGTGATACTAGAAACTTTGAAAACATATTAGGATTTAATTCTTGTTTTAAATATAAAGTTTATATTTCGATCGCTAGTCTACTCGTCATCTTCAATGATTTCCTATTCCAACTTATCACTTTTTTTTACAAACCTTTTCTCCACTTCTTCGAACCTTACTAACTTCTCAACAAATAGAGAGAGAGAGCGAATAATATTTGTTTGGTTTTGTAATACTTGGAACGTATATAAATATCTAACATGCATGTAATAAGTAAAGTCTTTTCGCATCATCTCCACCTCGGTTACACCATATTTGATTGTTTGCAATAACGGATCGTATCATATATTATGTATATTATTCCGCATCCTTTACTCATCGTTTTGGCATTTCTCATCATCAATTGATACCTTTACGACCATATCAGCAATATTCGTACTTCTCCTCACTTTATCATGCAACACGGCACTGGTAAGTGATGGTTAATTATAAACATCAATATTTACACAGGTGCTCAAATCAACATATAGAGTTCCTCGCTCACTAGCTCGCTCTTGAATACTTACTGCTGGAGAGTAACATCACGCTAGGATGGATCCATTCTAGTCCGTTGACTACAGCAAGTAACAACCATGAATATAACAAACAGATAGGAAATTCAATATGATGTTTTATTGAATGCCAGTGTGAATAGAATGGAACGAGAAGTAGAAAAATAAAGATGTGTTGTAATGCAAAGCTTTCTTTGGAAAGTGTTCATTCTAACAAGAACGAAGGAAGAGATTTGTAATTTCGATTCAACTGAAGTGTTCAAAAATTTGTAGCGATAGAAGCACGTGCTTATGAATACCACATGTTCAAGAAGATTTTCTCGCATTCTAATTTTTTTGTAGATTTCATCAACCATAAAATGATTAGAAATTACAAACAGATGATTTATTAGGGAAAAGTAATACAGTTTTCAACCATTCTCTCATCCTTCTTTTTACGCTCTCACAGGCTTAGAAACTTGTTTGGCCTCCAGCAAATCCACTTGAAGAAATTTCACAGATGTAGTGAAAATACATGTTATATTATTATCAATCATGTTTTCCCACTCATGTATGTGCATGTATATTATCAAGTGAAGCGCAAAACGAAATTGGTGTGCAGCATTGCAGTAGTTTTGCCCGTACTTTGCAAGAATTCTTAGCATACATAAATAAATTCCGAAATATGTTTATTCTTTAAGTCAACCAAATGAAGTGAGAAAAAGGAAAAAATATAAATACAGCAGCTCAATGAAACTTTTCCCCGAAAAGTTGGTAGATTCCAGATTTAAATGGATTTTATTTCATTATTTCGAGCTACACTTCAGCAAAAATACCATGAAAACTACAACTTTTTTGCAAGTAAAAGGCGTATGTAGAATTATTAAAGAAAACTAAACGTAAATAAGGCGCTTAACCCAACTTTAAAAAATATATATCCTTTTCTTACTGAATGACAGTCAGTCAGCCAAGCTGAGAAAGGAGAAGAATATGAAAGCAAGACAAGTGGAATTTTATTTTGATAAGAAGAATTTTGTGCTCTACTTTTCATCTATTAATTCACACATGTACATTCGGAATATTCTAAATTTTCAGCCTTACGTTGTATGTGTTTCTTTCGTGTTACAAAGGTTTTTTTTTTTTGCTAATTTCAGCCTACTTTTTGTCATCATCCTTCCTAAAAAAGGATATGTAAAACTCAAGGAAGTCAAAGTCAATCTAGCCATTAAAATATGCGCAATCGTATTTAAAATATAAACTTAGTGCTATGCTACTTAGCATTTTGTAAAAAAGATTAAAAACGAAGAAAAACAATGACGAAACCAATGCTCTGTCTGAGAGAAAGTATAACTAAAATAGAGAAAAAAAAACATACCCCATTTTCTTTTCAGTACTGTGCACGGTATGATTATGACGCGAGGTATTTGGTATAATGTGCAAATATTTTGCAAAAAAAAATATGCCATACAATATAAAAAACTAGACAACCAAAGTCACTAGACGCACTTAAACTTTCCAACTAGAAAAAAAATCCACTTGATTTTTCTTCCTCTTCCATTTTCCACTTTATGGCACAATAACACCATGTGAAGACAGAATAGTACTAAATCACTGGTACCACTGTTACATCGCAAGGTATTAGTTGTTGATGTAGTTGTTGAAAATGTAAATGTATCAAAGAAAGAAAAGTAATAATATATGGATCAACTTCGTTATGGCATGTTGCAACGAATTTGAATTGTTATGAAAGCTTTATGACAAAAAAAAATCTCATACTTTTTCATCCGCTTAAAGTTCAACAAGAATGGGTAGTGGAATAGCCTATCTATTAACTTATTTTTTCGCAATAGCCGTGTAGTGTGCTTTACTTGTATTTTTTTACTCTTATGCATGCACACACAATGAAAGCCGGCTCAAGACTGACTGACTGAAAATTTACATGTATTAAGTAAACAGTTTTACTGAAGTAAAACGACTTTTTAAGAAAGGTTTCATAATAGTAGCAGCAATGATTTTGCAGTATTATTGTTTTGCTTGATAGACGGAGGCTTATCGCTTGAAAGCAGGACGTAATACATGCGAAATATAAATTATTATTTTAATTCGTTTATCGCAATGTTCAATATTTGAAAAAAACACATTCCAGCCTGTTTTGTCTACTTTGTTGACTGCATTATATATAACAAGAGTAGTTTGCTTTACTTAACATTAGTACTGCTGCTTGAAATATGAACTGATAACGTAATACGTGCATGTGGTAGGGTTTTTACTGCTAGTCCACCATTAAAACCTCCATACCGTCATAAACATAAGTAGCAGAATAATAAATAATATTTTCGAAATGTGCAACCGACTATTATAAATAAATAATGTGAAAGTGAACAGGTTTTAAATGCTGCCATGTCTTATATCATTTCAAGAGGATATTTATTCACCATCATCAAATAATAAGCATTGTCGTCGTTATCATTTCTATGAAGACAAGCCAAAATACTTCTCGTTTCTCTTTCCCTCACTTATGCAGATCTTTACAATTTCCTTCCGAGAAAAAACCCTTATGTCAGCTCGCAAAATTTACTTGAATATTAAGAAAAGCGTATCTCATAATGTTTTTGTTCTCTTTTTTGTGAAATGGGAAAGAGAAAGTTATTGTTGTGCTTTCATGCAAAAAATGCCATCTTTTTCATTACTCTCCGGGCTCTTCAAATAGCTGGAAAAAGTCTTTAGTCTTTATGTTATTTTTCAAGAAGAAGAAAAAACAACTCGAGATATCTTTGAAAGGGATTAAGCAAGTAACGAGAAGAACATATTTTTTAGAAATTTCCACGTTTTAATATGGAAGCAGATTATTGTTTTGTTGTTTTTAGCTTTAAATACAAACTGTAAAGATAAAGTACTACAATGCATGTTATCTATATTCTGTTAAATGTAAAATCCATATTATGTTCCAACTATAATTTCGCCTTTTTGGCTACCTTTATAAGATTATAAAGTGACTTTCAACAACTTTTATTCTTAACATTCAAAACTTTTCAAAATCAGCAGAATTCTGTGATTATTTATGGCGTGGAATCTTCAGCCTGATTTTGACGACAACGATTACTTTAAAATTTTAAACAAGTTTTTGTCATGTGGAGAAAGTCTAAAAATACAAATTTATTTACTCCATTGATGCATGAAATTGTGAGGCTGTCATTTTCTATGGATTTTTTTTTCTACAGCGAACAACAAACGGTATTTTGATATACTACGTTACATTACATACTTGTGCTGGTATAGAAAATACAAAATATATAGAATGCATATGCATAATATGTGTTACGCTTATGCTATTATAATAGTAATAAAGTGAAGAAGCGAAGGTGAAAAGATTTATGAAGATAAATTACTATTTTTTCTTAGAGGAAAGCAATTTCCTTTTTGTTTAACTCGACAGGAATATTAAAATTTGTAGCACAGAGTACACATAGTTGGGTAATGTACAAACGAACAACCCCTTTATCAGGGTTTTTAATTTTCAAAGCTCTAGAATGGATTTTTTTTAATGAATCCCGTTGGGGGTGCATAGTGCTGTATTATTTACGTACGTACGTATAAATACATTATTAAGTGTAGTACTAATGAGAATATTGTATTTAAAGGATAAAAATGCGCAATTATAAGAAGAATAATAAAAACCGAAAATAATAATAAGTAAAAAATAGAGTTGTGCAAAAGAGGTAATGTTTAAGTATGTTGGTATGTACATCTCGGGTACCCCTGCTCTAAGAAACGAAATATAAAAGTATAAATATATAATTTATGAAACGAACCAGCCGCCTCGTAACAATATCGATGGAATTTCTTTGAAACTTTTTTTTAGTTTTATTTCTTTCTAAATACATTTTTGAAATAAGGAAGCCTGCAGGTCCTATACGCAAACCTTTGGCTACTAAAAGTGAACGATAACTTCTTAGATAGCTTTTTATGCCCTAATTTCTGGATAGTACTTAGAAAATAAAAATAATGTAGTTTTAAAGAATTAATTTGTTTTTCATCAGGATGAATTTTTGATTTTGACATTGGTCAGTATTTTTGAATGTAGTTAGTTGACTGTGATTTTTTTCATTTTTTTTTCTAATTAAAACGTTTTCTTCATTTTACTGCTTTCACTGTTTTCACAATGTAGTCTAATAAAAACAAATTTAGGATTTTAAGATCCAATAAGTTATGACGGCTATAATTTATTTTTATTTGATTTAATTATTTTGTTTGTATCATAAATTTTCACCTGATGAAAAATTAATTATTCTGTTTGTTTTGTTGATAACATACGAAGTTATGTAGTTATTATGGCTTTTCATCTCTTACCTTTCACGGCATTCATTTTGCTGCCGATCATCTGTTTCGCCACAAACGCCGCCATCTTGTCTTAAGTCTAGTTTAACTTTAATGAGCTTCAAATGTAACACAAGTAGTAGTTCAGTTGTCGTAACTGTAGAAAAAGTGACTGGTCGTTGTCGTTGTTAGGGTGTATTTTAGTAAACCTTGGAAAGTCACCTGAAATTCATAACAAAAAGAGCAAGACAAAAGTTAGTATTGATAAACCAAACGGTTTTCCGAGTAATCTAAAATCTGCACCTATTGCATAGTAATATAACATACAGTTAGCAATAAAATTACAAGCCATTGGGAAAAAGCAACATTAAAACATGAAGTATTATGGTATACAGAAAACAAAGTAAAATATTCGCATTGAATACAAAATTCATAACAACAATATTATTCTATTTAGTGGAGAAATTTGGTCTGGCTCCTCGCTCCACACGTCCAAATAATTAACCAGCATTCCATTCCATATTTGCTTCTTACTATTACCAAGGCTGTCATTATATTGTCAGTTGGCTGTTGTTTAACCAAAATTCATTGACATAATAACCGTACAATAATAATTAGAGTACTCTTTTTAATTTACGACAACATAAAATAGTATATAGCAATTGGCACTTAGTGGTAACACGAAATTAGTATGTATCGCAACCTGTATTTTTGTAACTTCTGTGCAAACTTCAATGTACGTGTACATTCTGGTTGTTTTTATAGTTGATCAGGACAACCAGCAAAGTTGCAATTATCCATGTGATAATGATCACATTTAACATTTATATTGTCATGAATAATACTCTTTTCATAATCAAATGTTTTTTTTAACCTTTTCAATACTACATATAAATTATTTAGTTTCAGACATGCATATACTTACATTGTCTGGCCTGGATTCCAAGCCTAAAGCTTGCCGAAATAAAATTAGCTTGTGTTAATCCAGCAAAAAAGCATTAATTTTGAACAATAACTTTCAATAAAGAGCCATAAGACTTGCTGCTATAACACTACAAACATCCGTGAACATTTACATTTCATTTTATGTTTTCTCCTCTTGCGTATTTTATACTTTGCATGCACAATTTTATCCAGCCTTCCATTAAATTTTTAAATTTTCAACCTTACGTACCCGTGTCTGCTGCATAATATTTGTTTAAAACTCATCATAAATGCAGGTCCACTAAAACACAAGCTTGAAACAACAGTTGAGTTATGTATAGTGCATAAAACAAATACGAAGTATAAATAATTTAAGCTCACTTTAGAAACGCTAACATATTCTTTTGAATAATTTCTATTATATGTCACATTACACAAGTTAAGTGTGTATACACCAGTACAAATGATTTATAAGTAAAAATTTGCTTTAAAAAACTCATAAATGTCCTTCCACCTACTTTTCTTTTCAATAAATTTTACAGTCCCGGCGCAAACTAGAGTTTTGCAAGCAGTTAAACAAGTAGTACTAAATTCAGTTATACTTATTTCAACTTCACAACTCTTCTTTTATTCTGACATTTTTCCATATCATAGGTCATGTGTATTTGTATTCCAAATATGAGCGAAATGTATGCAGGCATCAATGGAGCTTGCATTAAGGCATAATAGATTCGAATTACAAAATGATAAGAACTTACTTAATAAATAATTTAATAAACTTAACGCAGTTGGCAGTTACTAATTAATTACGGTAAACTCTACGTTAAGTCTACCTTGTCTCATTCAAAGCCCATCTATGCAATTGTCATGTACCTTAATCTATTTTTCCGTCGAACATTCTACACAAAAAATCAGCAACACAGGATTATCATCATCGCTTCCAGTTGCCAAAAAGCTTTTATCTCCCAACCAGACATCAGCAGACATGTTTACAACATAAAAGATTGAAAGAACTGTACAGATAGCTTAAAAAGTAAGTCATATCGTACAAAGAAACCTCATAAAATTCAAATAATACTCTGACAGCTTACTATTATGAATATTTACAGTGAAAGAGCATTGCGTGAAATACAGTTTTCAAATAAACTACAGAACATTAGAAGCCTTAACATATACCACATGCTTTCTTATGATCTAAACAAAAGTTGCATATAGAATTTCGTGAAAGTGGTAGTTTTTAGAATAGTTGTTGTGCAAATTCACACACAAACACTTCATCATTCTCATCATCCGACTACTGCGTGAGTATGAGCTCCATAATTTTGGTGTTACAAGCTTTTATCTCATACTTTTATGCTTTTATTTTTGTTGCTGTTCTGTTTTATGTAGACTAGCGATAAAAAAATATAGCTGGAAAAGTAAGAAAGAGAAAAATGGAGCTAGTGCTGGAGAGCCATCAGCCTCAATGCACGATTCTTATGTTATTTTTCGCATAAATATTATCATAATGTTTGCAACACACCAGCAACAGAACACATAGCACTACAGGAGACCTCAGCACATTAATTTTCTCCGAGTCGAAGGCAATATATTACTATTACATATTTATATACGCATGTGTTATATTATTTATAAGATGGCATACATAATGTATATAAATTTGCATGAATTTGGTGTGCATGTAAACTTAGCATAGTCAAAACAGATAAAAAGTTTAAAACTTTCACATAAGAACATTCTCAACTGAATTATGTACACTTTATCTGCTTCCCAACACCTAAAACTATTCCCTACTGCCACTGTTGTATTTTTTTCCAAGTGAGTAATAAATTTAGGAGCAAATCTGCATTTGAGTGGAATAATCACTTATAATTTTACTCCTTCGTGTTATTTTTTAAGGTTATACTCAAATATCTCATTTGGCATTGAGTTCGTTGTTGAAAAGGGTTCTGGTGATGAAAACAGTGAAAGAAGAGAAAATAGGAAAGCGACCCGCTTTCTTGAGCAGCGGGAGGAAGGACGTGCTCATTCATTCTGCTAATTTACAAGCACACTAGTTTTTCTTCTTCATCAGCCTTGAACAAGCCAGTTAATTGCACTAATTTACAGAGAAAAAATGAAAGGGTAAAGGTAAGAAAAGCTTGCTTGAAAGTTTTGAGAATGGCCACGGAAACGATAAATTGCGTTTTTGATAGCCGTATTTTGTTATTCTTGTAGTTTTTTTTTGTCTCAAAGCCATTGTTATCCTGAAATTAGTTGGAACTCATAAAATGAAAAAGCTCGTCTAGAAAAAAACTATGTACGTGGATTCACTATTTTTACGGAGCGCTTATATTTTTTTAGAAAAAATTGTAGTGTGTGCAATACAGTTAGGTCAAGTTACTTCAGCACCACTGAAATAGTAAAAATGATGTAATGAAATTTGAAGTTTCTCGGATTTCGGTACAACAAAGACATATTTGCTTGGAAAATCAGATGTCCATGAATCCATTGGTTTATGTACTTCACAACCAAATTGGCTGAATTCTTACAAGACATTGCTTTCACAACAAAAAATTTACACAACAGAAGAACCAGAATAATAATAAAAAGACCGAGTTTTTATTGCTTCCTGTTTTATATACATACTAGCCTTGAATAAAAAAAATCTTTTGAAAAATACAAAAAGGGAGACACCTTATTTTCTTGGGATTTGAAAGTTTGTAGGATATTTTACGATCGTAGTTTCCTTAGTAGTATTTTACAAGATAGTAGAATAAAGAAAAGGAAAAGGCGCAATATTATGTTTTATTAATTTTTTTCTCAGTGGTATGGCAAGTGTATACCACGTATTTTTGTATCAAAAAAGGAAAGTAGTAACGCTACGTTATTCCCATTTCCTCTCTTCAATCAGCAAGACGTATTTACAAATCATGCTTTCATCTGATAAAATGCGGATGGGTGGTCTAAAGCATGCATGTGGATCTTCTGAGGTATTTGATGCAAAAACGCAGAAAATATCTAGATTTGAGAAGGCGAATACAAACAGATCTTTCCGCTGGGTCTGCTTTAAGAATTTGTCTTGGTTTGTTAGAAAAGCCCGAAAAAAATTTGTTCTACCTTATTTTCTAGTGTTTGCCTCATATAGGCTTTTTAAATCTCACCGTAATTTCAGGAATGATGTCCGTGGCTTAATGAATTTGCAACGGGAAATTTCATTCTGAAAATTGACAGTTAAGTACGTGCCCACACCACATACAGTAGCAAATTTATTGATTTCCTGGTGCGGAACAAAGGAGTACAACGGAAATAGAATCTATTCTATCTTTGTTTTAGGATACCAAAAATATGACTCTGTTAGCAATGATATATGTTTTGATCTTGAGTGGTTATTAAGTAGACA
>JAQIWN010000413.1:0-34489 GCA_034699025.1 Entomobrya cf. arborea Gr-Col-00668 | reverse complement strand
AGATCATTTTCAGGTTAAACGACCGATATCAAGGCAAACTTGTAAAAGAATGTCTCCAATAATCTCCATGTTCAAAAGTACCAGTATAACAGATAGTTGTTATATGTGTGCAAAAGCAACTAAAGCGAGCATGGTCATTAAAAACTAGATCTTCTTGCTAACAAAGCAATGGCAATGACTATTAAAACCAACAATGGGTTTAAGATATATGTAACAAATTTTTAACGAATTCAACCGGTCTCTTACCAGAATAAGTGCGGTTATTAAACTCCAGCCAGATGAACGATAAAAATGTAAAAGCTCAACTCATGATATAAATCGGTATCCTATACGAAATATAATGTTTTAAGCGTATGCAATATAATAACATGAATATTCTGTGTTAATGCGACTGATTTTCTTTAAAAATAAAGTTTATTGGCTTCTCAAAATGTTACATTTTCACCAAAAATACAGATACATACACTGACTTTATTTCTCTTCTGCAAATATTTTACAAGGTTGGAGGTGAAGATGACCGTGCCTGTAATTTCTGCAAGTGTTTTTCACTCATCCATAATTTCAAAAGCTCTGCAACCTTTTCATGCTTAAAAGTGACTGCATTGTCGTAGCAAGTTTTTCCCCACCTTCAAAACCGAAATACAACAGTTAAACAAAACTGTTTGAACAATATGAAACATCAATACATTTACTAAAAACATTACCTGTCTTGCTTGAGGGGATTGACTCTACATTGTTTGAGTAAATACTCCACTACTTCTTGATGTCCCCCACTGGCTGCCACATGTAATGCCGTTCTTTCATCAAAATCACATAACCCCATTTCAACCCCAGAGAGATGCAAACGGATAATGTTATCCAGATCTCCTTCCCCAGCAGCAAAAAGCAAGCTTACAATGTTGAGCCCCTTGGTCTCTATATGTTTTCTGTGGGGGTCTATCTTTTCTTCGGTGAATTTTAAATTTTCAAACATGTGAAAGTTGAACATGTTGACAAGTTTCTAAAAAAATTGCAACATTTTTAAAATGTTTTGTAATGAAATGGTGAAAGCGAGAATTAATTTAATGGATAGTTATGCAAGTTACCTCACAAAACGCGATGCCCCTTGCTGAGTTCTTGAAATCATCTAATGATGGGGACCACATCACCATCCCTAGAACATTTGGAATGACCAGCATTATAATTCCCGAAATGGATGATTTGGCAGGTAAACCAACTCTGAAGCCGAATTTTCCTGAAAAGTCAAACATTCCACAGGAAAACATAACAGAAAGCACGTCTGCTACAACATCAGAGCTTAAAACTCGCTCTCCAGTTGTTGGGCAGACTCCTCCGTTTGCCAAGGTTGAAGCCATCACTGACAAGACGTCGCAAGTTGATTCCAAACTAGATGTCTGTTTTCGGATTAAAACATTATAATATATTTATAGACAAATTCACTACCAACTTATTATGACCGAATTCCATAACTGTGCCATGTGTTCACCTGTAAATAGTATTCAATGCAATCAGCCAACTCTGTTCCAGGTGGGAAGCAGTTATACTCTTTCATGAAATGCCCTAATGCCCAATTTCGATCAGACACTTGTCGCTTCTCCAGAAACATCCCATTGTTGAAACCGATGTATTCGTCGCCTACCAATTTCTTTCATAAAAAACCACCGTGTTCAATTACTAACATTGCAGCTAACATGTGCATGATAACGATAGTCTAAGAAAAAATGCTACATACTTTGAAAATTTTCTGTGTCCATTCAAATCTTCTGGACATATTCATTTTTGGGGATGCACATGATTGAAGCAAAGCATGAATCATAATTGATCCGCTATTTATCATTGGATTGTGTGGCCGACCTGCGACAGAGGTCAATTCAATTTCAGTACGCTTTACTCAAATTGCGTAACGATATTTTAAAATTTAAGTAAATTTTATGCCTACCTTCTCCATCCAAAGCTAATTCATTGTAATTGTGACCGGATGGCTCTTGACCAACATACTTGTGGACCATGTCTATGCCTACCTCTCTCATGGCAAGACCATACATGATGGGCTTGCTGTTTAGATGCGGAGTAAGGTATAAAAAATAAGTATTAAATTATGCACACCCATTGATTAAAGTAAAGCTTACCTTAATGAATGAAAAGTTACTGGTACATCGGAATCTCCGATTGAAAATCTCTGCCCATCTATTGTGCAAATAGATAAACCCCAGTAGTTAGGGTCTACCTTGCAAAGTGCTTCGAGATAAGGCGCAGGGCTTCCCGATGTTATCTCTTTACAGTCCATGAAAATGTCTTCAATATTTTGACAAAATTGGTCAAACTTTGGAATGATGAAATGCTGTCGAAAAGCTGCGGATATGATGATAATATCATTCATAATGGTTTCTCTAAAGGCTTCCCTGCTAAGCTGTAGGGTTTCAATGGAGCCGACAAAGCTATCATTGAGACGGCCTCGATGAGCCACTTCCTCTTCTTTCAGAACATTGCGTAAATTTCTAAAAAGTCCTTCCAAACGTGGATCGGTTCGCCGAAGACCAGCATTTTCTAGCATCTAAAACCGACCATGCGGGGATAAGTGAGACACATTTGCTACTTAATTTGATACGTTTAGAACATACAACTTACAGCAAGGAACTTTCCAACAAGCAAAAATTCTGAGTCTCCCGCGAAGAAATCGAATATTTCATCGTCTATTGTTATCGCAGGCTTGGATTCTCTGAAACAATTTAGTTAATTCATCACAATAACATTGTTAAACTTTTACGTAGAAAATTAGTAGAAAAAAATCTTTTTACTAACGAATCATCAAAATCATTGTAAACTGGAACTGAAATGCGACGTTCATCATCATCAGACTGAGAATGTTCCTTGGTCAACATATCAATCCACACAATGGAAGAACTGCGGCTTCGATATCCGGTTCCGCCTGGTACTCCCAACGTGGGTTTCGGGGAACAAGATAGACTTGATGTTGTCCCTTCCGCCATTTTTAAAGCCTCTTAAAGTATCACAAATTAAAAGCAAAGAGTTCGGAATGTCGGTTGCGAAAAAATTGTACACGCAAGTATCACTGGATGTTAGTAAAACTCTAAAGTTTGCGGTTTTTTGCCTTCAGAAAAATACATGTAGTCTAAATGATTCCACTTATTTTTGTAATGCTGCTCATGACTGCAAGAAAAACCTGTATATTAACTATTTAGCCGATACAATTAAATTACTCTCTAACATCGTAGAAATAATGAGCTACTTTGATGTTTTAATTTAGAATTGTTATTCTTTTGAATAAAACATATGAATTTAATGAAACGCAATGTAGCTAAAATTGTAACACTTTCAACTTTTTTTGCACTCGCATATACATGCTAGTATACATTGGTAGAATTTTTTTGAAGTCTCCAAGAGTCTAAGAGTTCATTTACTAAGTAATTTTTACTTGCTAATTAAACTGTCAATTAATGCACGAGACTCATGATTACGACACCAAATAGTTCACACATATCCCAGCCTCCAGCTAGCTTAATATCACCAAATCTTTGTTCAGGTATTTTTGAGCAATCACATAACATACAAACGTAACTACAATTCTAGCTAATATGCGTATTGAACTCCATTGATTGACACAAGGCTTAAAGCTTATGAACGAACATGACAACTAATTGTAAATTTAAATACGTTATGTATAGAATAGAAATATTTAACGCGTGTACACATTTAAGCCACAGTTAAAACAATTAATGATTTATGTGTGTGGGGTAAACTTTCAATACGATAACTTTTAACACTAACACATGTTTCAAAAGTATTAATATGGCTGACGAAGACGCACCTCGTAATTCAAAAGACAGTGGTGCTAGTGGAGGTTCTAATAGAAACAATGACAGAAAGCCCAAATCCCCAGTACGTGATTCAAAGTCAAGGCCTCGAACGAGTGGCGGCAGCGACAAACCAGTTCCAAATGTTCCAAGTCACATTGTAGATCGGCAAATCCAAAGAAATTCTAACACCAATCGTTTTTCAAAAGATAGTGTAGGTATTAATCAATGGAGGAGAAAAAGTCCGGAAGCAAAACACCCTACTCACGGCTGGGAAAAGGATTTAACCAAGCCACGATCACCAAAAAATGATTTAAGGGGAAGGCCTCGTAGGAGTAATGAAAGCGATCGCACGGTTGGCTCTGTCGGCAGTTCAAGAAGGGAGCCAGAGGGAACAAATAATGATATTCGTAAAAGTAACGACAATGAGCAAAGAGGGGTTGTTGAGGTTGACGACGTCACTGAACCTGGAGATGCGGAGAAATACAAAGCTGCTTTAAAAAAATTGGGAAATGCACATTTCAGAGGGAAAACGAATGCCGGAGTAAGGTCAAATGGGGTTCCCCCTAATCGTGGGAGTAAAGATAGTGAGCAAGCCAAGAATGAAGCGGAAGACAAAAATTATCATGATATTCATGATGCAAGTAATGGCAAGTGGGGCAATGTGAACAAAGAAGATGACGAGCAACCTCATACTGATGTAATTGCTCCAGGAGGTGATGGTGTAACTCAAATCCCTAAAGGAAAAGGTGAGTGTGAAATAATGTTTATGATATACAAACATTTACTTGAGCGTTTGTTTTCATCCAATATAACTTATTGTTGCAATTTGGAGGAATGCTTGATGTACTCAAATTTCTTCCACCGGAGGCCATAAAATCTATAAGATTGAAACCCAAAACTAAGAAAAGTGAACTTAAGGAAAAACCAATCAATGATGCTCCGAAGAGCGCTGGACCTATTGCATCAAAAGTTGTTTATCTCAAGAAACCAGAACCACCCAAGGAACAGGAACCTCTGGATCAGCTTGGCTTTCCGGTAGAGGAACCAACACAACTTGGTGAGCCTGCCAACGTTCCTATAGCTGATGATATGGATATCGATGATGATGATATTGGGAAGAGACTTAATGAGCTTATTGCAACTTATCGTGGCAATAAATTACGTAAATTAAAGAAGGCCACTAAAGCACGTGCTCCCAATTATAAATTTGGGGATATGATTAAAACTTTGAACAAGCTGGGTATTCCATGTCCAACTAATGAGGACTTCGCGAGACTGCATGGTTTGCATGGTAGATGGGACCCTGATGGGAACATAATTGAGTATTTTAGCCCAATGCTAAGAACGTTTATTCCCATTAACATGAGGTTTGACAAAGTCTGTATATTAAGACTACCTCCATATTTTAAAATAATGCTTACATGTAACAAAGTAATTTTGGTGTGCAGAGGGAGGTACAGGGGATGCTGGCCAACTGATGACTGCATGAAAGGGATAAATATTAGCAAGTAAATTAATGAAACCACTTAATTAAAATATTTAGACAACAATAATACAGATGGATGACGTAACTAGTGTATATTTTGGTTTTTTCTTCGTTTAGAATTACGCCGAAACGGGATGCATTGGAAGGCTTTGTTGAACGTGGTAGACATGGTAGGATGGCACTTTATAAAAACGCCTTCAGTTTACTATGAATTAAGTGCAATTGAGACTACACATGGCTTAATTATTTAAATCGTTGACAGACAACATTCAACAAAAATACGATGACATGTCTCAAGTGGCTGAAGATGAGGGACACCTTGACTTTTTGGTTGAGCTTCAAGCATTCCAAGCGGAAACTTTGCCCATCCCCATATTTTACGACATGCTTCACTTGGGACTAGAGGTGGCCAATGAAACTCTCAGAAGTAGAGAAAAATATAAAATTCGGATAGCATGAATGTAATGAGCATATCATGAAGAGTAATTAGAAAAGATGTAATTAAAATATGAAAATTTTCTAATAGTTTTAGTCCAAGAAGAAGGTTACCCTCCAAATAATTACATTTTCTCATCTGCACTAACACATGCCGAACAGATCCGACGGAAAATTCAACTTTATGCAGCTTTAGGTTTGGAGGCTTTGGAAAGCAAGAGAAAAGGTTTAGGTTCGTACGTGCCACAATGGTTAAAGTCAAGAGATGAAATTATTCGGGATTCTATGAAATCCAAGGATGGAAAACGTTTCCAGAATTTCGAAAAAATGGAGAAGGAAGGAATAGAGCGAGAAAACAAGAGGCGGTCTTTTATGTTTGCCAGAAAGTCCGCCGAAAGCCCTAGCCCTGGCCCCGGAGTATCAAACGTACCAAATATGATGAGGAAAATGTCTGGTAGAATTAATAAAGTGGAACCTGAAGAAAGGAAAGATAAGAAAAAAAGCCTTGCATAATTATTGCAATTTGAGTGCATGCCAATTTAGAAGTGTCAGTTTTGTTTTCCAAAAATATAGTTTATTTGGTTATTTTAAAGATAGGATAAAGATTTTTTTAGATTTTTATCACGATGCGAAAGGTGTACGATGGTTTACTTATAGCTTGTTTACCTAAATTAGCGACTCTTTTTTATAAATATTTTTTTTCTAATTCAGACTAAAGTTGAGTCAAGAGAATTAAGTTGGGGTAAATTGAGATGATGTACATGTAAACCTAAGTTTAGATGTCTTGAGCTATCACTAGTTAGTATAATACAATAAACAGAGTGTGTATTTTATGTGACATTGCAGCAAAATTAAATAGTTAATAAATTGTAAATTAAAAATTCACATGACTGATGGGGTTATTCGATATGTAACTAATTTCATTACAACTTATGACTATGACACATTAACACTATTTATATAACCATCTAATCATGCATATTATTTGTCTGAATTTATAAGAGCACATCTAGAAAGTGTTAATAAATTAAAAATTAATCTTCCTTGGCATGTTCCGAGGCTGGTGCTTCAGTCTGACTAGGCGTCTCAGGAGCAGGTTCCAAGCCAAGGACAAACGCAATTTTCCTTGTAAGATTATTTATAGGAGAGTCCATTGTTTCCTGAAATATATTCATACATTTAAATCGTAAATATTTCTTTAGCTGGACATCAAACAAATATGGCACAGTTTAATACCTGTATTAAACCCAAAACCATCGAGCACAACGCCAAGCCGAAAACAAAGTAAACGGATGACATTACTGCAATCACAGGATTCTATAATTGCGGAAGAGTAAATTGTAACATTAATTCAACATAATGATTGTAAATATAAATATTAAATTAGTCAGTTATCAAAATAAATAGCTTACGCTCGGGAAATAATCGCCAAAACCAACAGTAGATGTTGTAATGAAGACAAAATAAAATGAGCTAAAGAGTCCCCACTCCGTTTCAAGGAAAGCGAATGCAGTAGTTCCGATCAATGAATAAACAGTTAGAATAATTAATCCAGTCTTCAGTGGTAAATTGAATTGATCGTCAACAGTGTATGCTAAAAAAAATGATGATTTAGTATGTAGTAATATAACTTTTAAAACAAATCATGGTTCATTTTAAATTAATACTACCTTTGCTGCTGTCTGGAGTCCTTGTGAGATACAATTTAAGCGCAAGTGTTAGCACTTTACCCGCATCCCCCATCACAATGGCAAATATTGGAATACCCACCAGGGCATACAACATTGTGAACAGTTTTCCAGTGAACGTGATTGGCGAAATGTGGCCATAACCGATAGTCGTCATAATAGTCATGGAATAGAAAACGGCATTCATAAAGTTCCACGTCTTGGTACCTGTCAATTCATTTATTACACAAAAAACGATTAAACATGATTATTATACTTTTTAGTTACACTAAAGAAATTCATGATACACAATAAATAGAAAATTTCTGAAAGTTGTTTAAAAAGATGCGTCTAAAATTCTGTTTGTACCGGAGTCTGCATCCATTCCTGACTCAAATGCAGAATGGATTTCATCCTCAAACTTGAGGAGGCGCCGTCGTGCAACTGACTTCCAGTCATCTTCATTCATGAAACGGGAGGACTGCCAGAGAGTGTCGACAAAGTCCCTGCGAACTTTTTTCACGCCACATTTATACTCAAGCTCTTTTGTGCCTTCCGCCCACTAAATATAAATTAAACGCATATTCATTAAAACTTGTCAAATTTTCAAAATCACTTAAGACAAATTATGGTGCTGTGTTGTACCCTAAAAATGAACCCTCCAGCTGCACTTAAGAGGAATAGAATGAATAATCGAATTACTAAATCCTTTGTTGCCTTGCGCAGTTCCGCTTTTCTGATGCTCCTTTCAGAGTTCTCCTCCGTCATGTTTGCAGAGTCCTATTCGCACACAATTAAATAATTAATTTTTGTTTAAAAGTGTTACTGAATTTTGACATGGCATGCAAAGCTGGTCACAGGCATACAATAAGAACACGATACATTCTAAGATCCCTTTCGATGTAGCAATCACCAACAAAACAAAAAGCAATCCAAGTTGCAACTTGCTTTATAAATTGGCGTGATTGTTGACAGTAAATATTTGTTTGTGCAAAACTTTTAAGTTATTAGCCATTGCGAATGTGTTTGTTGACTCCATGTGACCAGGCTGGATGCAAACTCTCATACATAAATGTAATGTACAATGCACACATAAGCAAATCGTTGACAAAACACATTAATCATGCCTTTTTATACAAATCTAAATTTTTATGCTAAGGTTGAACTGACCTTGAATTGATGAAGAGTTGTTTGCTTGCTTGGCTTACTACTATTCAGCAAGAAAGAATCTGATTTTGTTAAGACTTATGACGCGAACAAGAATTCAGTTATAATTATTAAAACACTGTAACAATTCTTTACTTGTTGAAAATTAAAATATTTTTTATTAGCTTGACTAAATAATTTTTTTACAAAAATTGGAATAGTTTTACTGCTTCGAATTCCTATTTAGTCGTCACTTTGTACATGTTGACTTTATCTGTTGATGAAAAACTGTGATTTATTTCTTGGGCTACATCAATGGCATGCAATCAAGTAATATAAGACTGGACGAGTAAATTGCTGCATTGCAGTACTTCGGTTTGGTGTTGGGAAAAGCCATTTCTACTTCTTACCCATTTCATTTAAGAATTGCATATAAACATACCCCCAATTTCAATGCATGTTGCAGTTGTTGCAAAAAAGGATTGTAAATTGTAATCCAAGAATGCATGCATGAGAAAAATATAGGTATTTTTTCATGATAGGAAAAACAAACACATGGAAGCAAAAGAAAAAAAATATAGTGTTTTTAAATGTCAGACTGTTGCTCGTGTCATGCTACTTTTTTTGCTGTGAACTTCACATTACTTTCGTTTGTCTAAAAATAAAATGCAAAAACAGCTTTGCTTAAAAAGTGTAAGACTTCCACGGGAAGTAATTCTAAAATGTATGATATCCCGACTCCCGAGAAAGAAGGATGATAAACATCTTGTGTGCGTCTGTATGAGATGGTTCCAATTTTTAAACCTATTAACGTTTGCGTTTCCGTTACATGCATGAAGATTCAAAAAGTTGTGTACAAGTTCAGAACCTCCCATGTTGCATGCAAGTTATACACACTATACTCAACACTAACAACCAGATTTTTAATCAGTTAAGATTGTACTGCATCTGCATGTTGGTTTTAAGTGAATAAAACGAGCGACAAGCCAAAAACAAAAATCCAAGTACAGTTAGCTTACAATGTATCATAAGGATAAAATTCAGTAGTGTAAACAAATTAAATTGCCTGTAAACCAGGAAAGATATGAAGTTTTAAAGTTCCAAACATGATAACATCAAAAACTGGCCCGTAAACCTTTTTTCCACATTCGAAATCAAATGTATATATTGGAAATGGAAGAAATGTGCATAAACGTAACAAAAAAAGCATATATACTAATGGCACATGAAGCTAAAAGAAAAGTGTTCATGGGAAGACTATGTTTGCACTATTTTACATTGCATATAGTCTTGTTCGCCCAGAATTCTGGGTTTTAAAAGTCATTTGTAATCCGAACTCATATGTTGTGCCTTTAATAATTTAAATTTTGGACTTGTTCCATTCTTGAGAAATTCAAGGTACCACTACCCCACATTTTTTAATTGAGGCAATTAATAAAATGATGGACATGAAATGACATGCATGTTTTCCTGTATGCCATGGTAGGAAATAAATTAGTCACCGGTTGTGCTATGCATTTAATGAAGGTAAATTGTTTATTTTTAATATGAAACATATATAAATCAAGAGTATATTCATCTTCATAAATAAGAAGTATTGTTTGTACACAATGTCATTAATAACGTTTTACGCCAATTTTATCCTCAATCTTGACCTTTCTATCTTCCACCTCTGGGCTAGTAGATTTCTTTCTTTTCCTGGGTTTTGGGGATTCAGAATCGCTCGAAATCTTTGGACCTCGTCTTGTTGGCACCGACAGAAACGACTTTTCTTGCTTATCCAACTTCTCCTTGTCAAGGTCATCATCTCTTAGATCCTTACCTCCTTTGGAAGATGGTACTTGAGCTTGTGGCTGGAAATGCAACTTTGTATGAGTTTTGTAATGAAATATTAAATGTTCCTCCTGAAATGAAATAATTTACAAGATTTGTTATAATATTTGTGTTTGAAAATGCATGCCATCATTTTTAGCCTTGATTTACTTTTTACTCTGATTATCTTACAGATTCATCTTTCCAGTCGAAAAAATTTACTCCTAATCTATACGCCAGCCGCATTCCCATAATTCTCAGTGCAGTCTCAGCTTTCGTCATTCGGGTAATCCTGTAATCGTCCAACTCATAGCCACTTAAATTGAGCCAATAATATGGGTCTCCTGAGGCATCGTCCTTTCTCGTTAGCCGAATGTAAATGTTTCGTAGCTCGTGTTGAATTAATTTTTCCTGGTTTGACAAAACTCGTAGCATGTAACTGCCTCTACCACGCTATCAATTTTAAACACTGATTTTAATCTCTACGTTAAATTTTTTTGCATATATTTTTTCAAATGAAATTTATGTTTTCAAGCTATACTCGCGAAATAATTAATTCCCTCCAAGCAATTCTCCCTCGAAGACTCCAAGCACAGAAAAAGTAGCTCAAAAAGAAAAATGTTTGCAGAAGAGCAAAATAGCCAAGAAGATGTGTGCAAAGCATATGGCCAATTAAACATCCTATGAAAAACCAAGCGCCATAAGCGGCCCTGTCGTAAAAAAAATCATTGAATTAATTTTATAACATTAAAAGTTTGATGGACGAGATGGTACTACTGGAAACCTGTTCATTAATTTAGAAACTTTATAAAAGTACCTGTCACTTTGTACTACGACATAGTAATATCCATCCGCTATTTGTTTAAATGGCCAGACAGGATTTTCTTGCAGCTTGTAATAGAGCTCATCCTCTGGCTTGTACTTCCACCAATTTCTCAAAAGTAAAAATAGTGTGTCTTCTTTAAACATTTTGATAATGACAATGAAATGGCATTTCAGGATTCCACCAAGAAACGTAAGCCTAGAGAGTATGACCATGTAAAACTCATAATAAGAAATGTGAAGCTACTAAACTTGACCCCAAACTTCAAAGTATATCCATCCATATAACATAGTAGTAGCGTCTATAGAAACTCTGTCTTACATGGATAGTAGGATACAGCATGCATGCGTGGGTGGGGGAGGGGGGAGGTACTTATTGGAATTCAAGGTGAAAAAGTTGAAGCAGTTCAAAAAGGAAGTTGTAAACTGATCATGTCAATGCTTGAGCTTTTGATTATTTTTAAGTTAAATTAAATTAGTTACCTGATGGTATTAATAGTACAGGCATTTCTTCCAATTTGCAATAATCTCCTCATATACATATTATTCCTTATCCTACATCAGTGATTGATCTTCTGTAAGAGGGGAGATTACAATATGTCATTGAAAGCTCAAGTTCTTTGACGTCAGAATACGCAATACTTTCTATTTCTAGCCATGTGGTGTGGTGTCGTATTCTCTTAACTTTGATTTCATATTATGTATTGAAAGAAAAAAGCAATCCAAACAAGCTGGAAAGAAAAGACAAATTATGCATGGGCTACTATACAAAGTAAACTGCACAAGCTGTCTGTAGTCCAAGTTGGTAGTTGGTACCATACCGTTGGTAATAATGGTAATATTATAGTTCAAGATTATTTATGGTCTTACTGTTAGTCTTAGGTCGGTGGTGGTAGGTGTGCATAATTTTCTATATTTGTAAGTATAGTCTAGTCATAGTCAGTCATCCTATAATGAAAGAGAAAACATGCATGCATGCATGTATCTTCGTGGTGCAAAAATAGAAGAAAGCATAAAGGAAAGCACAGTGAACTACATGCCTGTAGTGCGTGATAGCTTGCCCACAAAAATACATTATGGTCTATTTTGTTTTGTTGTGTGTATGTATGTGTGTGGCAGTGCTTTCACGGAGGTAAAAGCAGATGTATTCAAACGTGCTCTTACTTTCACTTCATGTAAATTTTCTATGGGCTAATTTTTTTTAAAGTCAAAACAAATTTTTGTGGGTACCAATATATTGTTGATTGGTATAAAGCTACCGAATTTGAACCCTTTATTTGGGTGAATATGAAATTTAGTTGATAAAAATACATGGTGAAAGGACAAAAATTTATTGGTAATTTAAAAAGGTAGCCAGTTTGTGTAGAATTAGTTCGTAGTTCTAACCATTTGTTGAAGTGTCATTAATTAACTGTTGAAAACATATTTTAATACAATTACTTGTTATTTTGTTATTTTCCTTGATTCGGAATTATATATATTGACCACAATATTTGAAAAATTTTGGTAACATAATTTGTGTCGTGTTTCCTCTAAATAAGTTTATGGTATTATAAGATTAATTTATGTTCAATCAACCACAAACCGCAAAAGTTTGGTTGGGTATCACATACAATTGAAGTAGCGTAATGTGTGCATGTAAAAGCAAAAATTTAATTCTACATTTGCTTACTTTTAGAGATACATGTTGAATGAAATCTAATGAACCATTCAGTTTGGTGCTATTTCAATTTAGAACTTATTAATTTAATGTAGAAAGCACTGTACATTTATACATTTGGATGCGCAAGCCGATTCACCCTAATCTAATCACTCACTTTAATCTGCGTAATCTAAAAAAAATTAGGTTTCGGAACAGTAGGAAAAAAAATATCTAATTTGGGACTGAAATTTTGTGTGAAGTTTTACGTGAAACTTTCTTTTTTAAATTGCCAAGTGTCAATTCTATTGAAAAAGTGCAAAGATGGATTTTGCCAAATCGCTATTTCAAGCTAATGCTAACGACAAGAAGGGATATGTTGGGATGAACACTGTTCATGTAAGCCACAATATTTTATTACATTTCTTGAAGATATTATCATTATCCAATCTATACCATAGCGTTACTTTCTCGAGCACCAGTGAAGTGCTGATTGGCACACACATAAAACCTATTCTGATATTCTGATTTCAAATTTGGCCAAGTAAAGTATTACAGCAGCTCAGTAATATAATATGATATTTATGCATCATTCATAAGACATTATCAAACCATTTGAAGATAAATTATTGTTTTTTTTAGCCTTCCAACGTATCGATTCAGTAGTTTTTATATTTGTTTAGTTTTAAGGTGACTAACGCAGGCGACTTGACATCTGTTTAAACACTGTCAGCATTTGTAAAATATCAACTTGGTTCTTGGATTGGACTGAACCAACAAGTTGTAGGAAACTGTATTTTGAAGGATTTAATATAGATCATAAATCTCTCCAATATATACAGATAATAATTTGGCATTGCGTAAAATAACTCAACCGATGGCCATACTACAACACACTACATAATGGAACTAACAATAGAATAGCATGCATGCATTCATTCGTTTCGAACTCTGTCTAAACCAAAATTAGGCTACTTAAATATCCATTCAATCAGAAAAAGAATATTTCTAAACAAAGTACAAGTAGAACTGTTAGATGATAATTTTATATCATTATAGACCAAAGAAGAGTTACAATTTGTTTTTGATCATAATGTATTGTGCCCTGGCATGCATTTTTTACGTTCATAGTGTAGATAGCAATGCAGTAATCCAATCAATTTTTCCACACAATTACATTGAAGCACTAATCGACTAATCACAATGTTGGTTATGAATGTTATGATTAATGAGATGACTGCGCAGAAAAAGGACACAGACCTCAGATCTCATGAAAATTCTTGCCTAATAATATTTCCAGTTCCAGTCAATTCAAATCCAGCCAGAGACGACATTAGCATACAACAAAAATGTAATGTTTACGATTTACGATTATCCTGTGGTATTGTTGACTAAATTACAAAAAACTGAAATCTATCAAACAAATCAGTGCATATGTAATCCAGCTATGAAAAATGTGCAGCTGTAGCTTCCAGTTCTGTTAAGATAATGAATATGAGTCATGTAATGTCCATCAGTGTCGTGCCAGTCGTGTCGTATGGCGTATTACATGACAGACAAGCGTAAAATGTTTGTTACTGTTATTTCATGCATTTTGTTTGATAATTTTTTTTTTGGCTTGATGATAATTTCTCTTTAGTTTGTAGTTTGCACTATTGTCACAATTTTTCCAGTGTAAATTTTAAGTCTTATAACGGGACAGGCTTACTTACAATATAATTTAGGGCTTGTTGAGTGATTGCCAAAGAATAAAATAGAATGGGAGAACTTTGTACCGAAATCTCGGAAGTGTGCAGCTTGAAAACATATGCTGTGTATGCAGTATTAAGGAAGATTTACGGAGGTGGATCACAATATGTCATTACGACTCCTCCAAGAAATAAAGATATAATTATACAGATTAAGCCGTCCAAAAAGGAATGCAAGGTCCACGTTGTCATCATGGTAGGTAGATATTTGTCGTGGATTATGGAAATAACATGAAGTGGTTGATAGTTTAGTTAGGTCAAATGACTGGGGCTACTTGATAATCTTGTTGGTCAACCTTCAGCAGTCCAGCTCATAATTATTAGCATATTTATATCAATATATTATAACTTAGTGTTTAAAAGAAATGGTGGTGAATTAGTTTTTAATGATAAATGATAAATATGAGAAAATTTATGTTTCAATTTTTTTAGAAACTGGCTCTAGTTGAATCAGCATGCGATGAACCAGATCCAGAAACCCTTATTTGTTCAACTGACAAATCTGGGCTGTGTCAGATAGTTTCTCCAAAACCTGGCGTCCCATTTAGTGCAGTGACTCCAAGTATTTGGCCAACAGAACTACCGGATGATGACTCTGGATTTGATGAGTTGGGGTTTAGAATTGAAGAGGAAGATGGACCTGAGCAAAGCTCTAACAAATTACTAGGCATTCCATTTACAGAGGATCAGTCAGCAAGGTAAACAAACAATAATTAAAATCTCGCTACTTTAATTACAAGTTCAAAATTAATTACATCATATCATTATTATCATCAATTCACCACTCACCACCACAAAGTCTCGGCATAGAAGCATTAAAAATTAAACAGTATTTAATCAAACTGTACACTGTGCGCGTACACTATGCAGCAGTGCAGTGCAAATGCATTGAAATTATTAAGGGGCAACTCTGTATTTGGATGAAAAGCAAAACTTTGTCGCGGCAGAATGTGGCACTTGTTTACCAAGTTTGTCAATAGACAGATTGACCGTTTCTTTACTTCCAACTTTCTTCATGCATCTTTCTTTAGTGTTTTTGATGTTGTTGTATTGATGCGTACAATTAATGTTTTAATGTGCTGTAGTATTTATTTCCTAACTTCCGGAAGAAATTTTAATGCAATTTGGTGAATTTAAAACCAAAAGAAGAACTATCGTTTTAAAAATAAGTGTGAAGTGAAGATAAAAATATCCGGAAAAGATCGTTTTGTTAAAGTACAAAATTGAGTTGACAATTAGAACAAAGAGTGATTGGCATCAGTGACAGATTAAAAGTTAAGTAGCAAAATGAAGACCCGATCAGACAAAATTCTAGCTGATCCTCCAACGGAGTCAATTAGCTCTGTCAAATTCCTCCCTACAAGTGATGGAGTGGAAAATTTATTAGTAGCGGCATCATGGGACGGATCACTTACTCTGTACGATTATCAAAGAAATGTTAATATGAAGTACAAAACTGATGATATTCCAGTGCTCAGTATTTCACCAGTGGTAAGTCGAGGATACACAGCTTAAAATGATATTGAAAACTTAATATTTAATAAGCAATTTGATCTTTTAATGAATTGTGGGTTTGGCTTTGAATTTTGTTGTAGTCTTCAAGTTCGGTGTGTTATGGGGGATTGGCACAAACAGTTTATGTACAGGATGTAGACATAGCTAACAAAGCTGCAACGGGTAAATAAAGCATTTAATGAAAAATTGTGAAAAATCGCTTACAAATCTAAAATCAGATCAATCGAAAGTTTTTTTTGTATTTTTATGCGTCTTTGTAGCAGTAACAATTGGGCACCATAATGACACGATTTGTAGCGTCAGCTACAATAAATTACACAATATTATAGTTAGTGGAGGGTATGACTCCACTATAAGGTTGTGGAGCACGCATCGAAACAAGGAAGATTGTTCTGTAGGAACAATCACAACTGATAAGGAGGTGGGTAGTATAAAAACTTGATTATTTATTGAAAGTAATGCATTTTGATATGATTTATAAATGGTAAATAAAGTGACAAGAATTTTCATCTTTTGTTTAATTTGTGTTTAGGTTCTTTGTATGGATGTTCGTGATAACATAGTGGCCGCTGGAATTGCAGGAGGCTTCATTAAGGTGTGGGATTTAAGAAATTTGTCCAAACCTGTGAAAGTATCCGAAAAGAATTCTCTGAACTTACAATGTATAGCCATTTTCCCTGATCAGAAGGTATTTAGTTAAAAGTTGTACATATTTTGTTAAGTTCCATGATAATGTCAAACTTAAACTTAATTAAAAGAAAATCAAAACCACACGCCTTCGCCTTATATTTACGTTTTAGAAATTCGTGTATGGAACTGCGGAGGGTCGAGCTACCATTGAGAGCATTGATTCTTCGAGAGATTCCAAAGGAGACTTCACGTTTAAACCCCACGTTGACAAAGTTAAAGCAATAGATCATCCAGTTAATGCGGTCTCGTTAGTAGTGAACACTTTGTTTTCTTTTATCAACAATATCAAGTAACGTCATGTTGAATTATTACTTATTCCTGACTTTTTTATTTAGATTTGTCGAAGGAACTTCGAAATTTCTTATGGGAGGCTCTGATGGAAAACTTCGTATGTGGGAACCTAATACTAAAAAGCTAATTGCTGATTTTCCTAGCTATCCAAACGAAATAGCTTCAGTAGACACAAGCGAGACAGGTATAAGAAATTTCTTCACGATTTTCATTAAAAAACTCTATTTCATCCCTTATCTAATGTTTGGATTTTATTTTAGGAAATTTTGCTGTGGTGGCTTGTTCATATTTGGCGGATCGAGAAATCGCCGAAACTATTCGCCCACCTCCACCTGCAATTTTTGTCAGAAGCATTTCAGAATACGTGAAGAAACCATTACCACTTCCTGGTGGAAACCCTCAAAACAACTAATAGTTCATAAGTGTTCCTCGCATTTCTCTCGAAATTCAATATTGCATCTCTTATTTTATTTTTAATTTGATTCTTTCGAAAACTTGCAATTTAAATCTTTTTAATGAACCGATTATACTTTTAGTGTTTAATTGGTGTGCATACTTTTGTTGTAAAGATGTGAATAAAATGATCATTTCAATCAGATTTTGTTGCGTTTTTTTGTTCTTATTTAAAAGTAATTACAACAATTCATTGTGGTGTTAAAAATACGCTGTGTGGGACACTTTTACTGCCTGTTGTTTAAAGGATGAAACATATAATTATGATGATTTTATTGCAGACTACAATGGCTGGCTTACCTGGAATTTTCACATTCACGGGAAGAAGTGCACGAGCTCTCCTGGGAGTCCATTCCAGAAAAGATCCCACTTTCCCAAAAGTTATGGGAGATGATACAAAACGGTGGAATTCCACATTCCTTGAGGCCTCAGATGTAATTGGGATAACAAAATTTCCATTTTTACCAGGTTAGATTGTTGTAGACGAAGTATATTTTATCTGGCTTATATTCCACAGGTGGTGTCGGTTAAGCCCAGCACTGGAGAAGAAATCCAGTTTGGCAAATCTTCCATATTGGAAGGTAGTAAAGGAATCCACAGCCAACGAATACTTTTCCTATGCCAAACACATTGAGAAGGATCTCGTGCGAATACTTCCTGGGAATGGTTGCTTTGCGAAACTGGATTCTCCGGGAATACCAAGACTTAGACGTGTACTGAGGGCGATCTCTTGGTTGTATCCCGATGTTGGTTATTGTCAAGGCTTTGGAACAGTAGTAGCTCACTTGCTGCTTCTTTTGGAAGAGGAGGACTGCTTTTGGTTGGTGTGTACGATTATTGAAGACATCGTCCCGGCGTCATATTTCACAAATGATTTTGTTGGGATAAGGACAGACAGCCTGGTTTTGGCAAATTTAGTAGCCGAGCATTTTCCGGAAGTAGACGTCCTTCTCAAGGAACATGACATTGAGGTTCAAAAGTCAGAATAGATTTATTTCATTTTACTCTCGTAAAACTATTCTTCATCAACTATAAACTTTTGTACAATTATAGCTTGGATTGATCGTCTTCACGTGGTTTCTGACTTTCTTTGCGTCGGTTGTTCATGTTAAAATTTTACTGCGAATATGGGATATGTTTTTCGCTGAAGGATGTACTTTTCTTTTCAAAACTATGCTCGCACTCGTCAAATTTAAAGGTAAAGATAATGAAAAAATTAATTCAAGGTATCAAATAGCGATTAGATTTTAATGAAACATTTTTTTCGGTTTTATAGTAAAAGACTTACTGACTCTAAAAAATTCAGCGGAGATTTTCAACTTTTTATCCGATCTTCCTGCTGCAGTTGATGACTTTGATGCTTTAGAAATCAACGAGTTTGATAGCATTAGTCATAACAAGTTAGAGCAGGAGCGTAAGAAATGTTATTCATCGGTTGTATCTGATGGCTCCGTATTTTCAAGCAAGTGTCGCCGAGTGAAAAAACGAGATTTCAGGAAATTGGAAAAGTCAAAGAGCAGTGCTAACGTTTTGAAAACTATCTTTGGAGAGAATGGTGGCCCTGAAGATATGAAGACTAAAAATATTAGGCAAACAGGTTGGGTTGGGAGGATGCACTTTAAAAATTAAATTGATTTCATATGTGTATTTCAAAATATTTTTTTTCTTGACCTGTTTTAGAGATAATGGTTGAACTTCATGATTCCATAACCCAGATCGGAAGGCACTTCATAGCAAGTGACCAGAATTTCATGAAGGTGACATTAGAGCCAGATTTCTCTAAAGAATCTCATGCAAAAGATTTTGAGCGGTTTGTGCAAGGATACAACTTAAATGGTTACAAACGCGCTAAAGCTTTAGTAGGTAAGTAATGGAGTACTTCTATTAATTAGTTTTTTTATCAGACCTGCGATTTATATTGAGGAAACTGCTTCATTATCTATATTGCAGATTTTGAAAGAAGAGATGATGATGAATTAGGTTTCCGTAAAAATGACATAATCAATGTTATTAATTGTAAGGATGAACACTGTTGGATCGGTGATTTGAATGGTCTTAGGTATAAATGTCAATGTCAATTGTATACGAAATGCGTACAGTGCTTTAAAAAAACGTACCATAATATGCTTTGATTCTTCCAGAGGTTGGTTTCCAGCAAAATGTGTGACACTTTTGGACGAAAGATCGAAACTATACAGTGCAGCTGGAGATGACTCCGTAACAGAAGGAATTGCAGATTTAATAAGAGGTTCCTTATGTCCTTGTCTAAAGAGAATATTTGAAAATGGAATGAAAAGGCCAAGTACTCTTGTTGGTCCCGTACATCCCTACATGTTTATTGAAGAGGTGGCTCTGAAAGAAATTGAACGAGATTTCAAGTCTGTTTACTCTAGACTTGTGCTATGCAAAACTTATAGACTGGATGAAGACGGGAAAGTTTTGAGCCCAGAAGAGGTTTGAAAAATATTCAACTAGTTTTGATTTAGTTATTTTATGAGGAAAAATAATCACCTTAAAGTAATTGCTGTTCAACTTTTTTAATTGCAGCTATTATACAGAAGCGTTGAGCTCGTAAATCGATCTCATGACAAAGTACAAATGGATGTTAAGCTCCGAAGCTTAATTTGTCTGGGATTAAATGAGCAGGTGCTGCATTTATGGATTGAAATTCTTTGTTCGTGCTCAGAGATAGTCAACAAATGGTAATATTTACGAAAAGTTAACATGGACAGCCTATAATAAGTTTTAAAAAGTTAAATGTGCATTAGAGAATTCTGTAAGGGCTTTTTTAATTGCATTTTAATGAAAATCATAGGTATCATCCATGGAGTATAATCAACAGTCCGGGATGGATAGGCCTCAAATGTGAACTAAGAATTCTCTCCCAGTTTTCATTCAACTTATCCGTAGATTGGGAACTAAAAATGTTGAAAGAGCAGAAACTGGATGTTAAAAGCGGAGTTCAGGATATGCTGGTCAAGCATCACCTTTTTTCATGGAATTTATAGATGAAAACCATTGTCATTTCGTTTCTTTGATAATATTCATTAGTTATTTATTGCCAGGAGTATTTTAAACAGGAGTTCGAAAACATATCATCTAATTTTCATTAACTGAGGTTCAAGTTCCACCCGATGATTCCACGCATTCAAATTACATTCCATGTCTGACATGTTAATTATGGGGTTCTTAAAAATGCATACAAAATCTATAAAACCGTTATAAAAATATAATCTTCTTCCTTGTTGACTAAACATTTCTTCCACCAAATCAAACCGACTGTGACGTGTTTACCAACTCAACTTCAATCGCACTTTGTACATAACAAATTGTAAATTTTTAAATCTCTGTATATATCTTAAATACTGTATGAAATATTTATATGAAATTACTTAGCTAAAAAGAACCATTCACCGTTCGTGCACTCTTTGCTACACATTAAGCGTCATTTGCTAATTATCATCAATTATCAACATTGTCCAAATTAAGGCACAACACCATCATCATCATCCTAAAGACAAATCTATAGATCTGACTATTTCGCTCGCATATTTCAAATCGTGGTTAATTAGTAATATTGCTAACGACGGCTATTATGTATTTTGATCATCATATTCTTAAATTGTAAATAAATTTTACCACACTACTATTATCTTTAATCATCTGCTGCATGCTTGCTGTTAAACTTTTTAATTCATGCATAGTTGAAAATGAAATTACTAATCTCTGGAAAATATGAACAAAGACCAAGCTAAAGTGAACAGCGATTGGCTTCGCCACTTAGATGGCGCACAAGTCGTAAGATATGCATCGAAGTACAATCATATAGAATCAAAAGAGCGGTAAAAGTCTTATTCAAACTATAATCCAAGATTTGTGGTAAACGAAAATGAAGGGGTACAATTCTATGTCGTACGTGCATCATTCAACAATCATCATCGTCAATTCGTCATATCGTCATTATGTAAAGTGCAAAGTTTACTTGCAACTTTGCAACTTGTGGGGCAGTGCAGTTTTTGAAACTTATTAAACAGCCAACAATACACAATTAATTATGAATTAGGAATGTAACAGAAAAAGTAATGAAACGACAAATCATTTAAGTCAAAAACAAAAGCCAAGAAGTTATTATAGCATTTATGCACGTGCATTTGCATTTATATTTGAAGAAAATAATAGGCGTACACACAAAGTATTACTATGTTATTATTTTAATTTTGTAAAGTTACACTTCACACTTGAGATGTGATTATTTTGAACAATCAGACTTGGGCTGTATTACTGGCCAACAAAATCTTGATTTTAAAGGGTTAAAGGCTTGGACTAAAACATGCTTACTATTAGCGAGTGGTGGTGAATGAAACGGTATTCTTTATTCTCACTTGTTGAACTGTGTTTGAGTTTGAATTCATAATGTTAAGTGCTCTATAGATAACCGTCAGATTTACAGCTACATTTGAGTGATCAGCTTTGTACGATATTGGAAATTCTGCGCTTCTATAGCCTCGGTCGTTTAAAGTCACACTTAAAGAGAAATTAAAATGGCTTCCGGGTTCACTAAAATGTTTGGTTCACCCATTGGAATGGGCACCTCATTCACATCGCCTCCAGCAGGAGGCGGATTTAATGCTCCACAGCCTTCAGGTCCAGCACTTGGTGGTGGGATGTCATCTCAATTGTCCCCCACTTCATCAAGCTACGGGGTGACCTTAATGCCAGTACCTGCAAGCGGTGGATCTCCCGTCTTCCAAAGTCCTTCAAGTAATAAATTTCCTGCTGGTGGAGGTGCAGTTGTTTTTACTCCTCATGGAAATACTTCTCCCATTGGTGGTGCTCCATCTACCTCTCCATTATCACCATATTCTTATGTTGGGGGGAGTGCGTCCAGTTTCGTTCAAATGCCATCAGCAGCAATGGGGCCGACTGGAATGGTACCGACTTCTCCATATTCATCTGCAATGGCTTCAAACGCAAGTTATCATGCAAATTTCGCTGCGAGTCCTATTTCTCATGGGTATGGACCTGGGGCACACTACGTAAATGTTCAACCGTACGGATACGGTGCAAGGATAATGTCAGCAGGAGGTGGTCACGCTTATAATCAGAGTCCGTATCAACATCAATATGTAACCTCACCTTACCTAAGCCATCAACATAGTCCCAGAGATGTAAGTCAAACAGTGTTTCAGCCATTCGTTTATTTGCGTGTCGATTCTTTTTTACAATTTTTATTTTGATTATATTCAGGAAATAGTGGAGCCAATGCATTGCTCTCCAATTGGACAAGGTCAGCCACAGCCTGTTGGATCCCTCCCGTATCAACAAATTCATAGAAGCCCTGGAAATAATCCACCACGTCCTCAACATTTACCTGCCTTTTTGACAGGAGTTGACTTGGTTGCTTCAGTCCCATCTCGTCCTCGAAGAGTATTCGAAAGATCTCCTTCCATGTCCCCACCTGCACCTGGCAGTGGTGGTAGAAACTTTCAGTCAAAGTCCCCATCATCTTGGGCCCAGCAAGACACAGCTCAACCTTCCAGTGCTGGATACAGTAGTCACGGTCAAGTTGAAGGGGCTAATGCCATGAGTAGTGGCTTTACGAAAAGGACTCAAGGACAAGGTCCTAGTCGACAGTTAAGGTTTAACGAATCCCAAATTGCACAGCATGCGGAAGAAAAAGAAAAGACAAAACGGAGTGGACCTCCTATTCGTGGTTTCGGGTTTGGTAAGTAAAAACTTGACATTAAATCTTTAAATGTAAGTATACTTGATTTTTTTTTAAATTAATTTTATTTTTAAATTTTAAAATGAACACAGGGGTCTCTGAAGAAGTATCTAACTTTTTAAGTTCACCTTTACTCAAAGAAAATGCCTCGATCGTTCCAGGAGCTGCTATTGCTCAAGAAGCTGTAGCGAAAGCGGGCTCTAATGTTCCCATTGCTGAATCCAACTGGATAACTGTTTTTGGTACGAACATGCTTAGCTTAGAACTTAAATGAATCTAAATTCAGCTTTTGTAGTTGTTGAATAATTTTTGATTGGTTTCACGCTTTCAGGATTTCCAGCTGCAGCGGCATCTTTTATTTACAACAATTTCGCCCAATACGGTTCAATAGTCCAGAGTAAATGCAACCCAGGTGGAAATTGGATGCATATACAATATGTTTCTAGAATAGATGCAAGACGAGCCTTAGCTTGTAACGGAAAAGTGTTAGGTGGCACCATTATGGTTGGCGTGATAAGCAGTCCAAGAGAAGTCATTGAAAAATATGAAAAGCCTCAGCAGACTTCGCAAAGTTCAGAAGCAGGCCCTTCAGCTAATCAAAATCCAACATCCCCCACCGTGAAATCTCCGTTGCAAGAAAGAAATCTCTCTTCATCGACATCTACAGCCCCCGAAAGTACAAAATTTCGTACTATTAGACCACTTGCTGGATCAAGTCAACTCACCTCTCCTGTCATTGGCGCCGCTGATAGATCATCGATGGGAATGTCATCATTTAGTAAAGATTCTCCTTCCTTTATTTCATCGCCTGGAGAGAACCAGAATAACGAGAACTTGCCACTTCCGTCTGCATCAACTGGAATGCTGACTAAAGCTATGGAATACATGTTTGGCTGGTAGCCAAATTTTTCAGATGCACTATCTAACCAAAACAAAAACCACTATTTAATTATGTACTTTCTTTTAATACTACTGTTTGTCTCTTCGTTTGACAAATGTGTGTACATGTATATTTCAATTTTTGGTTATTTTATTTTTATTACAAGATTTGAGTAATTCTGGCATTACGTTTTCTGCATGCCATTTCGAAGTTCATTGAAACTGAAACCCTTATTGTTATAAAGTTGTTATCATTGTGTAAAATACTTATTTCTCTGTCTTTGTTGAAGTATTAGTCTAATAAATATGTACTATGAATGATACGAATACCTTGATTTTGTAAAGTGTAAAAATATTTCTCGACATGAACGACCGAATTTTAATTTTATATTTGACAAATAGCCAATCAGACAACTTTGTATATGCTAAGATATTACTACTATCTCTGTATAAAATATATTAGTAATTGCCATGATTCATTTCATTTAAAACTATACGACTTTTTAATTAGAAATCCCAAATTCTTTCATTCGTACTCATTCATTGGCTATTTATAAATAAGTTTCATCAAATGATTTCACGCATACACGCAACGTTTCTATATTCATCCACGTTCGTAATGCGTTAATTACTAACAAATAATGAATCATAGTCATAATATATTGACCTAAATAGCAAAAATAATCAAAGTGAAAAGCATGAATGGTAAATTAATTCAATCTAATGGACTCATGTCGAAGATGACGTTGGTCCTTACTATTTTTATTATGTTCTAGAAAATTTTAAAAATGAAAGTGGTAAGGGTATGATGAGTTTTTGAGTATTCAAGTTTTCTTACACGTGACGTGACGTGAGTGCACATAAGAGAAACAGGATAGTACCTTCGGCTTGTGGAAAATGCAATGCGGTAATGGCAAGGTAATGGCAGTTTATTATTAAAACGTAAAATGACGTACACCGAACATAACTTTCAGATAAATGAACTATATTTTAGAGTAATAAAAGCGGAAATAAAAAAGGCATACTATTTCTGTGCTGTGTACAATAATAAATCTGACAATGAAGTCAGTTAGTGAGCATTACAATGGACGCAAATTACTACCTATCATACATCTCAGCATGTTACCAAAGACCGGGCCAGGGATATCCAAGACTTAACAACTGCTAATAGCGGGTCATTCTACTGAGCTAGTAAGGTGCAGTGGGTGCGCAAAATTGTTTAATGAAAGAAAAGAGAAATTATGATGTCATTTTTACTACTTTGCTGTGCTGTGGAGATTGCTACATTTTTGGAATTTATGCAGTAAACGTGATGACATGAAGAAAGCAAGATAGGGAAACAAACGTGACTATGAATTGTTACAGCTATGATTATCGCAGGCAAACAGAGGCCTCTGCTCCAGATAGTTGGTTCCATCCACTGAACTAATATATTCTCGTTTTTGTTGTCTTTTTAAATACTGGCAGCGAAGCAGAATGGCTTATTAATGTAGAATTTTTAGTGAAATTCTCTTTTTAACGACATCGTCATGCATTAATGTTTGTCGTGGAATGGGAATAATAAAAAAATGGTTCCAGAAAATGACATAGATTCCAAGAAATAAAATGAGGTCTCACTTCTCCCCAGGTGACTTGCTATCCAACTTACCACTCCACATGCATATTCTCCCCACTACTCCACTAGCTCATCTTTTCATTTCCTGAAAAACTATTAAAACGTGCGACACATATACCACAAAAATAATGAAACTTTTGGAGGAGTTATATAATTTCCGTCTAAGATGTTCCACATGAGAAAAAAAATCGTAAAACATGTCAACAGAAATAAAAACGAGGTTGTTGCTAATTTTATCATCATTTAGTGCATTCACGGATGGATTGCAAACACACAGGCTCTATGAATCATTGTCGATTCTTCAACATTTGAGTAATTTTAGTGAGAATTCGCAGAAGCTCACAAAAGTTGAAGCAAAATTCCATAAAATTGAGGACAACAAAAACATGTTTGGATCACCGGATATTACATGCAACTTAATTGCCGTGACCTGATCTTGTTTTGATCGCAGTGCACATTTTTGAGGAATCCTGTACGGTTGGTTAACTGCATTACATAATTGGTAATTGGGTTCGAACGTAGGAACCGGAAATGAATACAGGATTGAAAGTGATATTTTATGTAATTGGCCTGAGTGCACTCTAGCAAAATAAAAAAATCAGGAAAAAAACTCTACTTCCACAAACAGTTAATTGAATAAACATAATGCAACTTTCTCTTTTTGTAGATTGTACAACAAAACAAGACCGACTTCAATTTATAAAAATAGTTTCCCTTTTGAAGGTTAGGCTACATAGCCAAATGTTTCACTTGATTGCATTTAGGAAAAAAAATCATGGCAAACTTTCAGGGCCATTTCGAAACAAACAACAAAGTTATATTTGCTGATTGAAGAAGTATATCATGTTTTTACTTTGAATTTGCAAGATACTCGTGTTAATAAATATCAAAATCCCGGTAAAAGTTGATTGAAAATTTAATTTTAAAAAGCTCTTCTAATTTGTAACTCAAAACTAAATGCAAAGTGCAATTATGTTACATATGATTTCACTTGAAATGTAAAAAAAAATCAGTCAAGGTTCACACTTCACACAATGTCAGAATGTCACCTTCCATAGGCAAAGCCGAAATCCAGCAAAATGAACTGATGAAAAATTACATTTTCGCCAGTCATAGTCATATTATATTATGCTAAGGATTCCATTCCATGTCTCTCAATTTGTAGACTTTACACAAGAAACCGCAAAAAGAGTCATACTCATACTGTACTAAATACATATTACACACCCTAACAATGTAAGCTAGAGTAGAGACTCTCTTACTAGAGAGTTAAACCTTGTAGCTTGTCCCTGGACTTCGTCGATTCCTCATCTCATACACGAAATACAGTGTGTTCAACAATTATAGAATCACTGTTGACTTATAAAACAAAGTCTCATATTTCATCGCCAGTAGAGAGATATGACCAAGTAGGACTATCAGTAGAACACCCATTTTCTAAAGAGTAGGGTACACCAATATGATGTCCTTTGGCCTAACCCCTTGGAAACGGGAGGTGTTTTTTGAGCCCGTGTCAAAATCCCTGCGTTCAACAATTATAGAATCAAAAAGCTAACTGGCCAAGTTATTCTCGATTAAAGTCAAATTGATCAACGAAAGCTTCTGTGCTGATCATGCATTTTATTATCTGATAAATTGTCTACAAAATGAGACTAAAACCATATGAAACGGTTCACGCCCAAAAAAGTTATGACCAAAATAGAAAATATTTCTATTTGCAATGGTTCAAGCAGTAAATTTAGGATTTCAAAGATTAAAATTTGTCTAGCTAAAAAACGGTAGAGCCAAACTTCCTTATTCTCACCATAGAAATACTAAACACTCATACGCACATTACAACTTGCTTGTTTTGAAATTCTAACGAAGTTTCATAACCGAAAATTCACAGATAATATTTTTTTGTTTTTTGAAAAATTCAGGACATAACCTTTGTTAAATTCAAGTTGCTAGAACAGATTAAAATTAAAAAGCCGTGTCCATGCTAACAGAGACTAAGTTTATGTGTACATTGATGCAAAGTTTTCAATTTTTTTCTTTGCAGCGTACCTCAGATAGCCACTAATACTCAACATTGGTTTTCTTATAAATTTTTCATTTCTTATATATTTGATTATTTTTGTATATAATATGAAATTTTTCTTCTACCGTAAAATATTTCCTATGAAACTTTTGTAACTTGTAACTTAAAAGTGGTCTTGCCTTTGTGTTCAAACTGATAGACTTTTTCCGACCGAAGGGTAATCAATTCTGAGGATCATCTTTGTCAGATTTACTCGTAGCATTTTTAATAAACTAAATCTGAACTTGTTGATGTTTCTACTTTAAAAGAGATCCGATATGAAAGAGGGGAAGTGACATGACTGACATGACGTAAATGACACTTCATTAATAAAAATTTTATGGCTCAGGTATATACGTGCTATGGAGCAATATAATGCCAATCGACTGCGATACTGCGAATACTGATGATAACACGTGAAAGGTTACAAAAGAACATGTCACATTTCCATTATATACAATAAACAGAGTGACAATACCAATTAATTAATGATGATAAAATACGAACCAAGTGACATCAATCCAAGGTTTTTATTTGAAATTATATTCGTATGAAAGGAAGTTCGTGCTTCAATTACATTCTTTTTCATTAAAACGCCGGCTAATGCTCACGTCACCATAATGGATGTTTCTTGCGAAATGCTTACATCGCCGCTAATTAAAGAAGGTTTACGATAACTCTTAACTTAAACCTATCAACTACTTTCACTCTAAACATAACATCGTAAAGCTTATGTCGTTTTACAACCTTTTCATCTAACTTTTGATTAATAAATGCTTTTTGGCTTTCCACTTGTCACTTGTTGTTGTTATATTGGTATTCATCAGCAGTAGATTGAATAAGACTGGATTAAAAAAAGATCATTTTGAGTTTCATTAGAAGTTACGAGCAAATGTTGAGATTGTGACTTGTGAGTAAAAATGAACGAAAAATTAGCCAATATTGTATCGAAATACCCCAGTGCCAGTTTTAAAGCAACTTAATACATCCTTTGCAGCAAGGTTTCTCAACCTTTACATTGTATGTATGTATGTGTATGGAACGGAAATAGAAATGCAGAAGAAATACTTACTTACTAAACTGTTACCTCCATGCGGAAATGAATTCGCTGTATTAAATGTAAGGTAAAACTACTAATTTTTAAGAAAATACGAAGAATTCATGAAAGTATGGGCTCGAAGTATATATGAAAGTATTGATTGTGAATTTGTAAGTCGGTTGATTCCTTGTTGACAGTTAGTGTTACACAACTCCCAGGTCTTTCACATGTCTTTTATGTGTTTTATGTTACCATAATCTCTTCTTTATCGATTTTGATTGTCTCTATTTTCACTGGTTAACGGAACATGTTTATAAATGAAGGCAAATACCTAACCGTAAACCAAAACCACATAACCACATAAGCCTGGCACTTAATCATGTTTCCAGTCATCAAAATATGAATTTTTCAATATTTTTATTAATATATTTGAATATTTTCAATGAATACTGATTGTATAAATACATACATAAATTTATGTAACTCTGATCTTCTGTAACCAGACATAAAAATCCAATTTCAAAAAACTTGAGTAAAAAAAATACTACGTTTCCTGGTTGAAAGGAACCTAATCGTGAAGAATAAAAATTGTATTCATGAAATTACCCATATATCGCATTACCAACTGAGGTATTACTAACTGAGGGTCCTTTTCAATATAAAATTAAAATGTATTTGCAGTACTACTTACTACTTACTGAGCATGCCAAATAATCAACGATAATTTCGATGAAAACGATAGCCTATCATTTGCTATCGGAAGAATACAAAATATAGATGGTGCCTTTCTGAACTAATTGAAAAGCGTTCACCTTTCCAACCCAAATAATTCCTCGACGATACTGTATCAGTCTTAGCTTTAGTGAACAGAAATTGGTTTTGAAATACGAGACAAGTACGAAGTATCTTTATCCTTTACTTCCTGTTTTATTACTCAACGACTGACTGAATTATCGACAAATGTAAAGAAATGATAGGCAACTTGATATGGGAAATGAGGTGATGTGTGACAACGACAACAAAATGGCAGCAATGGTGAGTTATACAGTAATAGAAATTAATCGGATTACATTGTAAGCTTAAGAATATCAACACTTCGAAAAGTACGGTAATAATTTTACCATAATGTGCAGCAAAACTACATAAATTACGACTTGTGATGATCATTTTCATTTTAACCTTTTTTTGCTCAAGGTCCCTTGCCTTCCAAAAAAATTATTTTCCTTCTTTATAAAAATCGTGTAACGAATAGAAATTCTACCAGATAAGAAGACTTGGCGATCAACAAATTTGTGTATTACATATAAGCTCGAATTCATTTTATTTGTACAAAATTCAACTCAACATGCTGAATCCTGATTACACGCGTAGAAAAAAGTTACAGGTTGTGTCAATTTGAAGGTTGTCACTCGTCACGTCTTAAAAATGACATGTCATCGCTATAACTTAAATAATGCTCTACAACACGATCAGCAAAGCATTGTTGCGCGCTATTTAATAAAATAAATTATGCTTACATATATTATGTATGCCCTTTGCCTCATCTGAAATTACAATATTGTACAACAATTTATTCGGAAGGGTAAATAAATACGTAAAAATTAAATGACATATTGTGGTCGTGGTTCCACATAAATGTGGTTTCTTTTTAAAATGGAAGTGCTAACTAATGTTGAATATTCTGGTCTTTTCAATGTTTATGCATGGGTTTACATGTGTGACAAGCGTAAAGTTGTCTTCAAGGAGTAATACAATACTATGTAATGCTAAAAATAACATTGAAATGGTGGTGGTGTTGATGGAAAAAATTTTCACCGTTGATACGACTTTTTTTTAGGAGAAAGTTGCCTATAGTTTCCTGTTTACGATGAATGGGAATGACAAATTGAAAAAACGTTTCTCATCCGCACTATTTCAACATATATGAAAAGAAAAGTTTTCTTGTTTTCAATGTTTCTCTGAGCACCAGAATAAAAACAATATCTTTGCACAAAAACAGCCTGTGGATAATTCTAGACCTTTCCTTGACACTTGATCTGCACAGTATCTGACAAGTTTAGTTAGGCGTAGTATCTATTTAGTCGGGTGTGAATTGCTGTGCAAACTGCTTATACGAATGCTCCACAATCCACATGTATCAGAAGAAAAAACAAAAATACATATCTAAATTCCATGGAATTCACGAATAAACCTGACAACAAGATATAGAAAACTTGCGACTAATCAGATTTTGCTCAGTTTGAATGCCGTTTCAATTTTGTTAAAAGAAAAATTTGAACTTTGAATCCCTTTGGCGCTCAAATAGGTCAAATTTTGGGCCAGAAAATTAGTAGAAAAATATATTATAAGTAGATGAGTTTATCTATGTAATAACATTGCCTGTTTTAATTTAAAATTTTGAAAAAAATTGACCCAGGTCAAGTTGGGTCAAACTTTTTGACCTCAAAAAATTTGCATAATAACTGTATTTGCTAGTAACATGTTCCTACCAAGTTTCATTGAAATCCATCAAACCGTTTAGGCAGGAGACCATGTTTAAGTTGTGACCTTTGAAGCCCCCTGGAGACAAAAGGGTTGGGTCGGGTCAACTGAAACTTTGTATAATCATGTTTTTATACATGAGCTACCTATCCTGCAAATTTGAGCTCAGGTTGTCATGTTAATTTTTTGACCTTTGACCTAACTTTGACCTGGGTCAACCGATTTGGCTGATTAACGAACTCATCCAAGCGAGGACCATTGTCTATCGATTGGTGAAAACAGATTTTGAAAATCTTGATTCTTTTTGAGTTATCGTGCGGACGGACGGACGGATGGGCAGACGGACGGACGGACAGACCAATCTGAATACTTGCTAAGTTGCAAGTAATAAATGGATAACTTTGTAAGCAATCCTAATTTTGATGATCGGTAGGCCGGGCCCGTTTTGTCCAATGTTTTTCATAGGGTGACCTACAAATCTGATTTCCTTATGCTATGCCCACATATTTAATTTAGTTGAATTGCAGAAAAAAAATTGAGGAAAGATAATGTTGGTGAAGCAAAAAGCGTGCATTGCATATGCGCGATATTACAATACAACTGCAAGAATATCAGATATATTAGATTTATAAGTTTTCCATATCTTTCGATTCTGTTTTGCAACACATAGTATTCAGTATTTTATTGCATGGTAGAAATGTATAAGGTAGGAAATCGTTACAATCGTAAATGAACGTTGCAGACATTATGTACAGCAGCAGTACCACCAAAATGCAATATCCATTGAATATTTGCTTGAAACAAACAATGGATATTTCTGAACAATGGGCATTCACTAACTTTTTCAAAGCAATCAAACAGCCTGAAACAGTGCATAGGAACTATATTTTGTGTGTAAGCTGTATCTGTATGCATAAGGAAGTCAAGGGACCGTAGCAAGTCATTTATATGTCATTATAGTGTCTTCTTTTATTTTGTTGTCATTGCACTTTATATGAGAAACTATGATTTCAAATCCGGATGGGAAGACACTGGAGTGCACTATTCCATGCCTGTGCCAAGATGATGAGAAAAGTATGAATGGAGATCAAAGTGTTATATGAGATCAATTTTGTATTGTGGAAAAGCGGAAATTACTTGATGGTGGGTGTGCGCAAAAAATGTTATAAACAACTAGAAGTAAACAACTATTGAACATTGATCCGAATTTTGTCGCATGACATAACATTTTACATGAATGAAAATTGATTAGTGCCAAGCTGGGAAATAACTCCAACTACTTCAAGGAGAAAGATCATGCAGAGTACAAAGTGTTTGAAATCATTTGATACGAGAAAAATACGAATTTATTGTATATTTGTTCATTCACGTTTGAAACGCAATATCGTGTTACATGCGTTATCACTAAAATGAGATGTAGGTACTACAGATACTAATACAAATGGTAAAATTTTAATAACAAATATATATAGTTACTTTTATTACTATAACTGTAATTTATAAACACGAAGTCTTACAACTACAATCCTTGCAGGTACCCCATTTTTCCTTGTTACATCAAAATACTTTTTTTTCTTTGGTTGAGTTTGAGTAAGTACATTTAATTCGGTAACATTAATATTATAAATATACACGTAATATCTGTTTAGCAGATTTGCACCATTTCGCTACGTCAACCTTTGACCTTTTTAAAACATAAGTCGGACTAGGTGAGCTGAGATAGTGCTCAGGTAAATGAGAAATGCAAACGTATAACATAGAAACTAACAGCACTCCTTCAAGAGATATAAATAATTAACTATGAAATACCACGAACTGCTAATACTATCATTTTCTATTTCTTTTCATCATTGCTACTTGGTAAGGTACTATTTGTGAGAATGAGAACGTAATCCTATCGACTAGTTTCCAATAATTGTAACGAACACAGATCGTCCACAAACCACAGTTCTAAAATACTTTGAATTCAACTTTAAAGCCACAATGAGATTACTAAATATTTGAGAACATGCAAGGAAGAGAAAGCTTGTTTTATCATTACGACATGAGCATGAGCATCATACATCTTACCAACAAAGTCTTTAAATTCTATAAGTTTTTGTTCCTTTAAACTACCACAGAATTACACAACTGGAAGCTTAAATTTTCTTGAGTATATAACCTGGTCTCATTTCACTGACAATATGTTTCCCTTTTTAAAACAGGAACCAATCAAAACAAATCAGGGAGAAAATCATCTTTGAAGCACCTTTCCTTGGGCAGGCATTATAAATTAGAAGTAAAGCTGTCTCAAAGAAAACAATTTTATAGTTACGTAGGCGCACAATTTCTTTAAAAAATTACTAAATAATGCTCACAAGAAAATATCTGTGGGTGTATACTTATGTTTCACTTGAATCACATAATACACACGTGTCACATTCAATCACAATCTGGAATGGAAAGTATTTAGGAAATTCACATTCAGCGATCTGCAAGTCGTAATAAACTATTATTAGATATTTGCTTTTGATGACAAAGAGATTGAGATGGCTTATTTTTTGTTGTTTGCTTTCACATTTTCTTCATCATGTTCATCACATGTCAGGTACTTCCTGTCCATATTAATATCAATCAATGTGCTCAACAATTAGTTTACTGCTCAGTGCATTTGTGAAGTATTTATCAGATCGGGCTAATAATTAACAATACGCTGAATAATTCCGTGAGCTATAAACCAAGAAGCGATTTTTCATCCTTGAATACTCCAGTACATTCAATTAGTCTTTATGTTTAATTTAATTAAAACTCCAAATGTAATACATAAATGGTCACATTTTTTACATATTTGTTACCTCTTAGATATTAAATTTTTTACTTTATATCTATATATTATGTACATACTTTAGTCGGTGGTATTCAATATTTTATACACGATTTTGGTACACATGTTTACGAGTATCACAAATCACAATAAGGACCTGACGCAAACTATTGATGACAATACCTATTCTACTCTACCCTTTCAGTAGCACCATTAATAAAGTATAATAGATCTAGATTTTGTAGTTAGTCTGCAAGTAAAATAGGTATTCTAACCTTGGGAATATAACAATAGGACCTATCAAATGAGTGATGATCATCACTGAAACAAAAATGATCGATCATTTGTATCATCTATTCCTGGCGG
>JAQIWN010000412.1:0-34498 GCA_034699025.1 Entomobrya cf. arborea Gr-Col-00668 | reverse complement strand
ATGATTTTTAAAATCCTTTACCGTATGTGCCTAGGTTTGTGCGATCAATCGCACAAACTGTATCTGGCCTTCCTAGTATTATATACTTCAGTAATGTGAAAAATGATTTACTGTACATTGTTTTAAGGTCATGGTTGTTGAAAACAATTTATTATTCACGTAAATGCATTCTCGGTAACTGCAAATGCAGCAAAATTTCACAATCGTATAGAAAAGAGAATCACTTCAATTTTTTTGTTTGCGAACATTTGGCAAATTGTGATGTAGTGAATGCTCATTTTAGATGATTTGGAATAAGAAGCGAAAAACTGCCAACTGTATTCTGATTTGGTGTTTAGGATAGTTTATTCACTTGCAATTTTTCAATACGATCAGTTTGAAAAGACAAATATATTTTCTGATAGTACCGTTCCGGCAAGAGCACTACAAAATTTAATAATATATTTCTCGGTATTACAATCATGACTTGTCTGGTTTTTATGTAATATAAATAGTTCGTTGGTTCGTTCATTTATTGTGATTAAAGCAGTCTTACGTGACTGTAGCTGAATTAAATCCAGACGGACCGCAAACACAAGCTTTTCGAACTCCCTTTTTTTCCAGACCTATATCTGAAATGCAGGAATTGATTAAAAGTTCACTAACCCTACCCTGTAAGCCTTGCCAGTTGGACTTGGGATTAGCTTGTGTTAAAACAGGGAAATAATGAAACCATGTAGTAGCATCATCCAGTTCCATCATGTAATTTTTCCAAACCAAGTCATGATCTTTGTGGACGAAATGCCAAAACGCAATTCGTTTTCCTCGCAATCTTTCATTTTGGTACCAAAACCATTGCAATATTCTGATCATAGGAGCGATTCCTTTTGAATAAAATGGAAAATTCTAGATTACTTAATCTTATACAGAATCATTTTTCTTCTAGATTTAATTAAGAAATAATAATTACCAGATCCCCCAGCAATTAAAAATAGGGCAGTAAAGTCATGAATAAAATTCAAATCGAAAAATCCGTGAGGCGTGCTCACTTGCAACGTTGGAGTTTCTCTGCCGTCGTCTAATGGGAGCTTATCCAAGATCTGAGTAAATTTACCATTTGGGTAAATTTTTATCATGAAATACAAAACTGTTGGAGGCATATCTTCCTTTTGTTTCTTTTCACGGGCTTTGGAGGAATGGAGACTAGGATTTTCATCCATGAGCATAGAACTAACAGGCGTATACGGTCTACCAACGTCTGTATATACAAATCATTGATGCATTATATATCGAGATTCAACAATAATTACAATTACGTTTCACTTGTACTCATTTTAATAATGCTTGTGCAATTTTAACTGACCCCCTTTATGTAATTCGACGTGGAGCCCGATCGGCACACCAACTCTTGCAGAGTTTACAATTTGTATTTCAAACATAAGCATGTTTGAACTCAGACATTTCCTATGACATAGGGTTCATCAGTTAAAGATTTTTATTAAAAGTTCAGTCAGTTTTTTATTAATGAAAATCGTTACATGATCACTGTGTTGTTGCAAAGGTATACTCAACTCACTTGGATAAGACAAACGCATCAAACTTTGAATAACCAACATTAAGTGGTACAAAGTTTCCATTGTTTTTGAGAACATGCGTTTGCAGTGCCCAAATATGTGCTGTTTTAAAGTTGGAATTATATTGTTTAAAATTACTAGTTTTGTCTGAACTTTATACAATGAGTTTCAATTCCATGATGCTTACTCTTTAAAAAATTACTTACTTGGAATGGGCTTCCTTATCGTGATATGCATGTGCTTGTAATTACTTCGAAAGTTAATAGTTAACTGGTCGTTTTCTAATTTTTCTGGTAGCTCACAAACTGAAAGCCATGCTTTCTTTGTAGTAATGAACTTGAAGATGTGGAGTGTTGTCTTCCCTGTCACTCCAACAGTCCATTCATACTCTTTTGAATTATTACTAAACTCTGCCTATGAAGATACAAGTGCATGAAATGACTCTTAAGGGTTTCATCTTATTATGATATTATTACCGTTAGATAATTATTTAGTACTCAAAGCGTACAATGTAAGTTCCAACGATACTGTCTTGTTTAAAATACGTACATGGAGGCTTATAAGGGCATCCTACAAAAATAAATGAAAGCACAGATGTGATACTAAACCAGAATAACGGTATGTCACGATGAAGGTGAAGTTGAAAATTGTTTGAATACCTATGAACCAACTCTTCTCTCTTAATGAACTCATTAATCCTCGCTTCGGCAAATCAGGGTGACCCTTCAAAACCGCTACTTGAAACCCCTGAAGAACTGCCGCAGCATCTACGTATGCATGGATCTGAACAAATAATTGATTCCTTGCAAGGATTACTGTGCTTTAAATATATTTTTTCGGTGGTAATTAGAAATTACTAATGAGCATACTATATTAAAAATTTCAGTTGCATCTTTTCCGGCATACTTTTGTATTGAATCTGCTCCTCCTATTAACATGGATATGAGCACTTGAGATTGCATTGCAGTTTAAATTAATTTACAATTTTAGGTTGGTGTAAACAGAAAACATTTCGTACCTGGGTGTTTTTCGGCGTAAGATGAAACATTATAAACAATTCCTGGTGCGAACGAAAATAATTTCTGTTAAGAAATCGGTGATGCACATATATACAGTGTATAATTGAAATACAGTTACTGAGTTTGAATTATGGATTGTCCGTAAAGATGTATTTCATTTTCTTTAGATTTTACCTTTTACAGCCATCCAGGCATTATTGTTTTTCATGTCTGTATGTTGTGCAAGTTCCTCTAAAGTGATCGCATGCCATGGATTGAGATTGCATGGATTACATTCCTCATTAGATTGGCATTCATTTTTAGGTATGGATTCTTCCCTGGGGTTGGATTCTACCTTGGTTTTTGATCCTTCTTTGGATTTCGATTCTAGATTGGCTTTCGTTCCTAACTTGGATTTCCTGGATTTCGCAGACTTCGTCGATTTGGTATCGTCCTTGGCCTTGGTATTCATTTTAAATTTGAAAGCATGGATAAATTTGGAGAAATCTGCATGCAATTAGAGTCAAATCAGACCACTTATAGGTGTAATATTGAAGATCTTGGGTTTGGTGAAAGGAATTGAAATATTAATTTGTACATTTATGCGCAATGATGACTTGGTTGACCAATGGTTACATGTTTCATATATCCAGCCTCAGTCCATGGTTACTTTTACAGTATGAAGGTATATCCAAGTTAGTATATTGAACCTGTCTATGTCAATTTTATTGCTAGCGAAATTTCCCTCCAACACGAAACAGTCCACCTAGTCCAAGTCAATTTCTTTCAGAAAACTCTTAGCATTCAAGTATACAATAGCATTGAAATATTAAAAACATGTATGCTACTTTTTAGCTAACTGATATGAATAACTTGCTTTACATGCATTACATATTTTTTTTTTCTAAATCAATAATGAAGCTAAAAAAAATTCAAGTGCTTCAAAAATTGTCTGTCTTTATCTTATCAAATAAAATATATTTCACTAAATATCATGGTTTCAATCAATGCAAATTCTAAATGTTATTCAATAAATTAGATTTCTATATCTTGGTCCACCTCAACATCAACATTACAGTTATTATTATTTTCTACGTCCTCCCCGTCATCATCCTTCTTCACAGCATCATTATCCTGCGGCGTATCTGGATCCCCATCATTACTATTTCTATTTTCACCTCTGCACAAGAGCAATCCACAAATCCAAATTAACCCCCCACATGCTAATATACCTCCAAAAACTGGAGCCAACCAAGTGAAACAACTACTATACTTGGCAATCAAACTTCCGGATAACAATATTGCAATGCACTGAATCGTTCTGATTAAGAAAAATGCATTGATACTTGGTTTTCAGTTTTGATCAATAAGTTGGCATAGTTGGATTTTTTATATAGTAAAGTACCCATTTATAAACATTGATAGGCCATATCCCACGTGGATCTGTTCTAGTCCAACGATATTGGTCAGTAGCACTCCATAAATTCCAATATGAAGACCAGATGAAAATCCGTACGCAAAAACTCCGACGCTTAGTTCAATAAAACTAGACAAGGTAGCAAGGAAGCCGCTAATGATACCCGCACTAACCAGCCCAAAGGCGTAAATTATCGATGGTTTAACAACCCTCTTGTCGCATAGAAAAGCTCCAATTACCCTTCCTCCCAAATCAGCAAATGAGAACAGCAGATATACAAGACTAGTTCTGGAATAGCCATCACCAGACTCATCAACGAGTAGCGATACCATGAGGTAAATATTAGCTGTGGAAATGGCAGTTGAAGTGTTGGAACATAGAAGGAAGACGAAAATGGGGTTCTCAAATGGCGAAGTAAACTTTGAGCATTTCTGAGCTTTCTCTCGATTTTCCGTGTCAGAAGAATGGTGCGAGGGGTTAGTGTCGCCTGCATCTCCACCCATGACACTCCTTTCACTCTCAATAAATTCCAAATCTCTTTGCTGCAATAAAACATCAGTCTTTGATGGACACAGTATTATACAACTATGGTCAAGCGACAAAATGTATGGTTGAGACCCAGTTCCAGTCAGCGTTTTAGAATAATTAGTAGTAGAGTACTGAAAGGGCCAAAATTTAATTTAATTGGTTGTAATTTTCAACAATTCACATGCATATTTAAAAAAGAAAAAAAAATCAGACTCATATAAAACCAACCTTATCGACTTCTTTTATCACTACTGTATCAGTACTTCCGCTTGGTATGTTCGTGTGACCTCGTTTTCTGTATGTCAAACCGTGGACACTTTGCGTATTGATGTCGTCATGTCCATGTTCATCTTCTTTTACCTGGACTGGCAACGAAGGCCACATTGGTAGTTGCCGCATAGTCTGAACTGAAGCCGCTTTTCCGAATATTCCTCCTGCTTCAATCCTACACTCTTTTGCCAAAATATAATTTCAGTTAAAAATAATACTCTGGAAGTAATTATAACTGTCATTTAATAAACATTTACCATGCGTTGTCAGCATTCCAGTAGAACATGAGCCGATTTGACAATATTTACCATCACTCTTTGTGTAAATCTGTGTAAACAAAAATGTCATTCAGGTAAAGCTAAATTGACTAACTAGCAATAACAATAACTAGTATTGAAGGTTTACATTATTAAAAAATACGGAATTTATAATACCTCTACGTTGGCATTTTTCTCATCATCGTTACTCGTGGAATTCTGATCATCAACCAGTGTTACAGGCAAAGGAGGGGAAGTACGTTGGCCATTTGAATCCCTATAAATGGGTTTTGCCTTTGGTAACGGGCGAAATCCGCTTACACACAAAACAGCGTGCAGCATTACACCTCCAATGATGAGAAAAGCTCCCCTAAAACATAAAAAAGATTATTAATTTGAAGAAAAATGGTTAAATGAAACTACTTCTTGAAACTCACCTTGATGTGTAAATTTCGGAGAGAAAGGACATGATGAAGGGCATTATCATGCCACCGAAAGGGGATGCAGAGACCACGAGTGCATTGGCAATAGCTGCATTCTTCGTGCCAATGAAATAATTGCTTACCAAAATCACACCGGTCGGGTATGTCAAACCCGAGCCAATTCCAGTAAGTACTCCCAACCTGTATCGAGGCACGTAGCGACATGATGCATTGGTTGTTGACTTTTTTTTATTAAAGTGGAGATTATGACTTTTGACTTTAAAATATTTACGAGAAGTAAAGAAATGTGAGTGACTCTGCAAGCCAACTCAGAATCAATCCACAAGAAACCATTGATGTGCCAACTAACGCTATAGTTCTTGGGGAATATCTTCTTGTTAGATAACATGATAAAGGTCCTGTAAAACAATGAATAAATGGTAGCTCATAGATAAATGGTATAATAATGAATGCACGCATCTTGTTATGATTAAAGTAAGATAGACAGCTAAGGTTGCCAATTTATTTATGACCAAAAATTTACATTAAATTGTGAGACTGTGTGGCTGAAAAATGGCTTGTGCCAGTGTCAACCAAATTATAACTCAAATAGATGCTTACTGGTATCTTCAAGTATGTACTCAGTTTTGTCGAATCGTTGCGGAATTTCTACACAACAAAAAGTGATTTCTAATTTTTGATTCATCAGATTTTTCATGTTTTCAAAATTTCAAGAAATTTCATGGCAGTACTAAAATTTGGAGCTTCTAACCTCTAACCACTTTTGACCAATGGCTTTTACTGTTGCAAAGATTGCCTTTTACATGCACTTTTACCCTGCTTGTTACCAGACAATGACACCAACAGAGATCCACTGAGTTCAAAATTTCAAAATAAAAATCATTCAGAAATTGGAATGTTCGGCGATTTGTAAATAAAGATTAAAGAAAAATTTAAAATAAACAGAAAAGTTCTGAGGTAGAGGTAGCAGTAGAGATAGTAGATGAGTTTGAAACAGCTAACAATTTAAAAGATTAAGAACTTGATAAAAACAAATGACTGATGCATTAAATTGTTCATTGGGGAAATGTAAGAAATATGCGTGGTCAACTTGTATTGGGCGTGAGACAAGTTCCATGTCACTAGTCACTGAGGACATAAAATATGCAAACTAAAAAATGAGAACTTAATCGCTCACGTGATATTCCTACAAAAATATTATGCAAGTAAAATATGTCGCTAACCTGCTCCGCAGTTGAGTGAATACGTAATGCACATGAGAACGTATACATTCATAGTCGTATCGAATTCCTTGTTTAGTATTCGTGTTAACATTCCCAGTGACTTAAAGAAGCCAAACACAAGAAAGTTTGCGATAAACACCAGGAATACCATTAAGGCTCCACCACGAGAGGTTTTTGACCTGGTCACATTGTCGAGATCGTTTTGCCTCGGAGACCTGGGTGATGCACCTTCCGTCAAGTGATTTCCAGTCGTGTTCCCTGCAAGGGCACCAGATGCAATAGGTAGAGGGGCCTCAGACATGATTACTAAAATATATTTAAAAGCTTCAGGAAACTTCAGATACTTATTTGGGCAATAAAACGTTAGTCCAAAGCTGAACCCGGCTCTAGTGCATCTTCAAACTGCACCAGTACCATACCTGAAACTATAACATAACATACCTATTTAGTCCCCATGCTTTGTAAGGGGTAATATGCTACCGTTGTAGACCTTATCGGTGTCCATAGTGTTCATGGTTCTTATCGTAGTCGTTCATCATCACGTCATCAAGATAGCACCGCACACAGAACACAACTTTGTAGAGCTCTTCCATCTTCTCACTATTTGCAATTTGGTGTTGTGCAAAGATATTTCCAGAAAAAAAAACAGCGAAATGATTATTTGCACACATGCATTGCATATCAATTAAACACAACATCGCTTAATATTGTAATTTAAAAAAGGTACAACTATAAATCTTGCATACTTGTGTTGAAAACTTTAAATATTATACATCCAGCTGAGTAATGCATAGTTTCTTGATTCTTACCAACCAACAAACCAAAATCTTAAATCAGTTAGCCTAGCAGAAATCCAACATTATCTATCAATCAAAATGTCCCATAATGCAAAGATTTCTTCATTAAAATGCAGATCGTCATTTGATAGGGCAAAATTAGGAGAATATGCTTCTATCATTCTCACCTAACACTTCATCAATTCAAGATTACTTCAATAAGGAACAAGATCACAGCACAAATTAATAGAAACCAATTTCAGTTCTAGAAAAATGCACAATGCACTTTACATTTTAATTATTTTCTGTGCAATTAAAGGACTTTGTTAATTAAATTTTTCTGGATTCGTTTTGCTAGGAACCGTTTTGTCAGACGCTGTCATAATTCAAGAAACTACCTACCTGGCTTCATTTACTACTTACATATCACATCATCATAAAAGTTGACAGAAGCCATATTCGTTTTTGCGATGAATGCTCAAACTGGAAATGAGTAAACGATCTTGACTTCTTGACTTGTTTGCACAAAAAAATCACATATTTTCCGACTTGACACAAATGCGTTACCAGTCATGACATAAAGCTAAAGCCGAACACGACTATTATCAATACTGATTTATTGAGCAACACCTCCACTGCATACATTTTAAAAGACAACGTATTACAATTGATTGAGCAACTTGAGAATATGAGAAGAAAAAAGGTTGAGAAAAACATTGAACTTGACTGAGAAGATGACAAAAATGTTATATTAAAGTTATATGACAATGAAGATGCATCGTTATAAGAAAAATGATTTGTCTTGCCTTCCCAAAAACTGGAATTTTTTAACGTTTAGGTAATTGAACGGCTTCTAGTATACTGCTATATGGATAGTTAGCAACTGAAGGGACGCTCTTTTTTAAAAAAAATGCTATATTGTAATTTGCCCAGTTAACAATAACATTGAAGATTGCACATACAACATATCACAACTCATTTGCAATTCAAGGAAACAATAATCATGGCTTGTCCCTCTGCCATTGTTCAATGTTAAGTAATAATACATGAGTGAAAATTGATTCTTGTTAAACTAACAGGAAGTAAACTCTCCTAAAAACGATGGTTTTGACTCATTAATTCGATTTAATGGAAGGTCAAGTCAAAGGGTCTCGTTTTTCTAGCAATCTTCTCGAGACGTAGGATCATAAAAACGAAGGGTTAAGTTTCATTTTATTTCATCTTTTAAAAAACATAATTTATTTATTTTTACAATTCCAAAAAACTGTATTTTTTGAGAATATCCGCAGGTCGTACCCTCCAGCCCAGTGCCAGATTTCAATTCTAATTGTACACACGATGAACATGAACATCGACCATCATAGCTAACAAACAATTTATTATAAATTAAAACCATCATCGATCACGCATCGCTGAGATGTAAACATGCAATCGTTATCATTATCAAGCGACTTTGACACATAAAATGAAAATAGGCTAAAACACCACTTGAAGTTTCGCTTCAACTTATGTTTACTTTTAAAAAAATTCACAATCAGTGAAAAATCGTTCAAAATTGGTTAGTTTATTTTTGTCGGCATTAGCGGGGGTTACTTTTTTAATGCTCACGGATAGACTATCACAATTTTTCCTAAAATGTCAGCTTCAATGGTGACGCTGATCATGAACATTTCCAAAGTTGGCGATGTGTGTGCGACATGATGAGCGAGTAATTGACCATTTGGATCGTTTGCAGTACTAATTACAAAGTGTTAGTTTTTTTGGATGGATGTGTTTATTTAGATGGCTGTAAAATCACAATCATAACTGCAATAATCAGTCGTATAATCATTGTTGTCTCACTTTAACGAAAACCCAGCAAGGAAATAAAATAATTTTTATTGCAAAAAATATTAATAATTACAAGAGACGCTGCTGCGATAGTTGTTTATGTTGATGCATCACGTAATCAGAAAATGTGCGACTGTGGGTTCCAATGTCACAGGGAAGCTGAAAGTTCCACGACTGAAAATGTCCGTCGTTATAAATTTACGTGGTTCCTTTTTACATCACACGCTCCTATCACCTATGTGCGTGCATTTCATCCCTCCGTATTGTGGTCGTTGAGTTGAGAGCACTGTTTTTTTAACGGAGAAGAATGTTTTCAAGGGTGATGACATTTTAGTATTCTGCATGAGATTAAAGTTTTATGCATATTGCATGTAATATAAAAATTGCACCAAAAGGTAAGAATTCACAATCTAATGATGAATTAGTCATACTCGTTTTTCATACATTTCTAATAGAATATGTTTATTAACTGACCAATGACCAATATATGCAATTTTTGATGTATGAGCCAACATGATCATTGTCAAAGATGATGTTTCATAAGGGTTCCTCGTTATTTTTGACGAGACGATGAAGACGAAGATGAAGATAATGCACAAATGGCACTGATGACTGGATCATTTATTTTTTTTAGCGTGGGCTCACACGAGACCATCTTTAACATCTATTTTTCGTATTTTTATATTTGTGAAAGATGCAAATGGTAAGTAAAGTGTGCGCACTTGATTTGTGAAAAAAACGTCCCTTTTTATTATTATTATTTAGTGGGTGACTCTGGTCTGGGTGAGATGATACCGTATAAAATGAATAGCAAAGCAGTAATGCACACACACACGTTTTATATTATTTCTTTCTACATTATAATCAGTAAGCCTATTTGCTTGTCCTTTAAAGGAAACTAAATGTATTAAAATGACTGACGATGGATTATGTTTATGCTAATTTCCTCCAACTACAGCTAACCTCTTCTTCCTTCCTTCGCGATTTTTTTTTGCCATAAACACCTCATTTTCCCTCAAGATATGTTACGAAAGCTCTATAAGACAAAAGATGTATGTTGTAGTATACATGCAATATAAACTGTACCCGTGCATATCGTGTTTTGTGTGTTTAATCAATTCACAAAGTGACACTAAATGATAAACCTCACGAAGTGTAATTGATAATTACTATTGTTATCCATGTATACATTTTATTTTCGTAATGAAGTTCTCTGCATTGTTTCAGTCCATTAGCCAGCAAAGGTTACTGCAGACCTATAAAAAGCTTGCAAGGTTCCATCAAAAGTCATCAGTCGTTTCTTGAACTTTTCTTGTGAACAACCTTTTTAACTCGTTAGTGTTCCTCCAAATCTTTTCATATAACCTCTTTTCATCATGAACAAATTCGTAAGTTTCCTAAATCAATCATTCCACTTGAGAAATCAATACTATAATTTTTATTAATAGATGGTAAATGAAAAATTGTGATTTTCTCTGAATGCATAGATCGTACTTGCTGCTGTCTTCGCTGTTGTGGCTGGAGAGGCTCCACCACACGTCGGACTCAGTGGATACTCCAACGGCGGAAGCAGTGGATATTCCAATGGAGGAAGCAGCGGTGGAAGCAGTGGAGGAAGTGGAATCAACGAATACGTCGATGAAGCTTTGTTGGCCCGTATTGGTGAACTCATTGCCCGCGGAGGTGATGGTTCCGGAACTCCACAAGGAAGTGAGGGACGCAATATTGACGCTGATATCCTCACCCGCGTCTCAGGATCCCTTGGAGATGGAGCTTCCTCTGGACCTAGCACTGCTTACGGACCTCCATCCAGGTCTGGACCAGCCATGCTCGGACAACCTGAGCCAGCTGAACGTATTGCCGAATTCGACCTCACTGATGAAGGATCATCTCAACAAGGAGGATACCAACAAGCTCCACCAGCCCAATCTGCCCCACCATCCCCACAATACGGAGCTCCAATCAGCGCCCCAGTCCGTGGATCCGCTTCATCCGGAGGACCAATCTCCCTTGGACGTCCAGAGCCAGCTCAACGTGTTGCTGACTTCTCACTCTCTGGAAGCGCTGCTCCATCTCGTCAACAATCCTCCGGGGGTTACAACTAAATCCATACTTCCTATTGAATTCTTGTCAATCTATGCCTCAAGTGGTGCAATGTTTTGAGGCCTAACGTCACACCGTGCTATACTCATTTACTCTTAGTCAATTACGATTTACGATCTATTTCAAGACAAAAAAATCTTATGTTCCAGTCACTTTTTAAATTATTATTCTTTGCTCATTCTCTGGGATTTTTTCCTTTTTTACTATCTGTCCCTATCCTATCGGCTTTATTTAACTTATTTTATTTTTATATTATGAGTAATTATTCTATTAAACAATAAACGTGTAAAAGTTGATCCAAAGTATTCAATTTAGTATACCTTTGATTCCGGATTTTTGATGGGTTTCTGACAACCAGTTCGACATTCAGCTGGAACATCATTAATCCTAACTTCAAACTTAGTCAGTCAAGTCGATTACATGGTCACAAGGTGATCAGTCAGCAAGTCAGGTGAAACTAATATCATATGAACATAACATAAGATGTTCCGGTTTTCAAAGTCACATCTAGGTGAAAACAACACCATCAATATCATCATCAACGTCAGAAAATTGTGTTGGAATAACAATTTTCTTGACTGCTTGACTATTGTAACATCATTTAAAATGGAGATTTTAATACATAAACTCCAACAAAATGAACCGACGAAAGAAAATTCCATGAAGCAATAGCAATGATGAAGTATTAAATTACATTACCTGCTTACTTAGCAAATAAACCAAAACTAATTCTACTGCTTCCAGCTAAATGAACCCCAATCGCAGTCATCAAAGTGGTTCAAGAAGTTGCCGTGCTGTCTCCAGTTTTTTGGTTTACTTATCTCCCCTGCTGAATTGTACTGATTTGCATAAATCATTGCACCAACATTTTTTATCCAGTCAGAGTCATAAATAGAAGTGTATGTATTTTACCAAACCTTCACACAATCAAGTATTTTTTGGGTAATGCAGACTTGTTAGAATTGGTACCATAAAATCAACTTTTAAAGAAAAAACTAATCTTCTTACCTGATTAAAATTCGCAGAACCATACATTTTTCCAAGAAAACGAGTTTTTTTGGACACCAAGTCCAGGTTAATAATCTATGAGACCAACGGATGCAATCTATTTTGTCTTTCTAGATGGTAGTCACTAATTCATAAAAATGAAGCATTCGCAGTCGTGTTAAGCGTGTTGTTGGTAGGTATTTTGTATTCATAGTATAATATGACACAACAATTAAGTAACTTCATATTTAAAATTACCCTTTTTTATTTTTTGACAATCACTTATTTGCTAAAATTTTTATTGTAGATTTCTGTCAAAACGTTCTTTGATTTAAAAATAAAATGAGACAAACTATAATTTTCTGGCTGATCTAACGTTTAAAAAATGCCAAAGAAAAAACCTTTTTTTTTGCTATAATAATCTTAAAACAAGTCTTGAATTCTAATAGTGAACTTTGATGGTTATGATGGATAAATTGTTGATTTTAAACGGATTCCATCTAAAGCTTTATTTTTATGAGACTCATAATCATAATCCAGCATCAAAAAGACTTACGTATTAGCTACATCGAATCAATGAAACTAAACCTACATTCATTCATTCTTTCTGCAGTACAAAAATGGCTGCATTATTCTGACATTATGTATTACTAAACTAAAATAGATTCCAAGCAATAAAGCTACAAATAATTCATATTCTCAAACTGAACATGTCGTTAAAGTTAAAGTTTCGGACACGTACATGTTCTACCTCAGAGTACCGGCCGGCACTTGTCCAGGTGTACGAAATGGATGACATCACAACATTCACAACAGCGAAACTTCATTTTTTTAGTAGAATGAAATATTTGAGCGTTGAGAGAGAACATGGTTTTTAATCTGCTTGCGTTTCTTTATTGCTAGACCATGCCCAAACCCAGACACCTCATTATAGTATTGGTATAGCATTAAATGATTCAAGTAGACATGTGAAGGCATTCAACAGCAAAAATGATAATGACTTTCAGGTAAAAACAACATAAATTTTAGGTGACCAAGCCATGTGCAAAAATGTAGTTTGAAATTCGGCAAGTTTTCAATACTAATGCCTACTGTTATAATATATGGTAATAGAAATTATGAGGTTTAACTAGTGGTGGTCTTCTCAAAGATTAATTATTGCATAGTAAGTACACATAATGCATACACTATTGCATACCTGTCTTGTTTACCAATTACTGAAAAATGATGCCATGTGGAACGCTTACATCATTTTCTCCAGGACTTTCAGCAGTATATAAGCCGGGTAAGCTCTGGAGAAATTCATACATTCCTTGCAATACCTTGCGAGAAGTAACAACCTGTCGTTTTCTCTTTTGGATATTTCAGACTAAAACATCATCATGAACACTTTCGTAAGTATTCTGAATATTCAAAGTTAGACTCTTGTAGAGGCATTAAAAACTACTAAATAGTCGAATAATTAATAATTTACATTTTATTTCAGGTTATCGCATTAGTTCTTTTTGCTGGTACCAATGTATTGGGACAAAACCCTTACGAGTACGTTGATGATGCTCTAATCCAAAAAGTTGGACAAATCGTCTACGAATACGATCAACAGGTTGCTGCTTCTCGGGCTGCAGGAGGCTCTAACAATAACAATGTTATGGGAAGAAACGTCAACGAATTTTCAGGAGGGTATCAAATGATACAACCAGAGAGAGTATCACGCGCAAATAATTTCAACAACTACAATAGTAACGCTAACCGTGTCAATTATGCTGCCCAACAACAACGCGTCAACTATATGCCCCAACAGCAACAACCCATCAACTACGTTCCTCAACAACAGGAGGCCATTGTAATTCCAGCTTACCGAAGCCAACAACAACAATACAACTACAACCAAGTTCAGCAGCAAACTTATGCACAGCCACAACAACAGGTATACCAATCTAACCGCAACCAACGCCAACTTGTTGCCGCCCCAGTTACCCGCACCTACCAAGCCCCAGCGCCTGTTGCCCGCACCTACCAAGCCTCAGCGCCTGTTGCCCGTCCATACCAAGCCTCAGCGCCTGTTGCCCGTCCATACCAAACCCCAGTTGCTCGTATGTACCAAGAACCCCAAGCTGTACAACAACAACAACCCATGAAAAAGTCGGGATTCAGCGCTTATACCCTTAGCCAGCCCGAAGCTATTCCGATGGTTGCCGAGTTCCACTTTTCTGAAGCTCTTAATGCACGTTCCGGAAAGACTGGATCCTACAACAATGCTAATGCTGGATCTTTGAAAACTGATGTAAATCATGGCAGCCAAGTGCAAATGGAAAACAACAAATTTCGTTTAGCATAGATCCCAAATCGATTATTCAAAACTCAAAAATATCTTCTGAATTTTATTTTATTTCTGTAAACAATAAAAACACATCTTCCTTCACTGCCTTCCGCAAAGAACAACAATGGTCTACACTAAATATGAACACCTATTCTCATAAACAATTACAACTTGTAGTTTAACTGAATTATGGACATAGAAGTAAAAACATAATCAAGTAAAATAGAGTTAAGATATCATTGTAATTTTAAACATCGCATTACATACGTAAACATAACATAAGACGGGTCCTAAAGGTTTCCAGATATACATATTATATTGCTGGCTCAAATTTTTCATCCAATCAATCGTTGGAGCATTCAAGTACTCAACCTGGGTACTGCAGATCCAGCCCCTGAGAGTAAGCAAGCGACAGGGACGGTAACTGGCTGAGCATCTCCGGCAGCGGTCACAGGATTGTCTGCTTCTATCCCCGCATCTGTGTCGTCCACTTCATTCTTGTCCTGAATTTAATTACACGGACAATGTCGTAAAAATAAGTTCATACTCAATAAGCAGTTTCTTTAGTATTTGATATCTGATAGGGTAGGGTATTCTTACCGTTGCGCACAAGTTTTCAAGTTCAATCCCTTGTTGTGAATTGGCATCATCGTCTTCCCCGTTATTGCCACAACATTTGAACTTTCGCAGGCGATTCCTAATTAATTTGGAGAACGAAAACGAAGTCGTGGAGCCCCGTCGAGTACTTTTAGAACCATTTTGACTCCCAGTAGTTCCGTTTGCGGTTTGCCCATCTCCCTATTACCATAAAAGTTAATATTACAAAATTACACATTGCTACTATGTACATGTAAAAAAACTCAACTTCAGACAGACCAAAATTCATGATAACATTTTTGCCACACGTAATGTTCCATATTAATCTTACCACTGGAATTCCATCATTTCCAGTTACAGAGCAGGTCCTATAGACCTTCCGTTCCTCAATCGACGGTTCATCAAATGCAGCAACCTTGACTTCTTCAACGCCCAATTGAATAATCTTATCAGGATCTTCAATTAGATTGGTGTCACCATCGGATGAAGGAGCAAGCATATCTCCCATTCCCCTTTCCATCGAGGTCGTTTTTGGCATCACTTCCGCCATTTTTACTGAAGTAATCAAAAGACAACTGATCGTAAAACCTTTAACTTATAGTAGCTCCTAAGAAAACGAAACTACACGACTTAAAATTTAAAACCCACCACAGTTTCCAAAAATTTATCTTCCCAGTTGGACTACAACTGAAAATTTTTGAAAAAACTATTTAAATTGTTCAATTCAAAATTAATTACGTAAACAAATTTCACACCAATACACGGACGAAATCCTTACTGAACGCAGAATGGAAATGGAATAGAGCTGCTGACTGCAATTTACTCAAAGGCAAACGAGGTGAAAAGGATTCCCGCCACAGTTGAAAATTCATCAACTTAAAATTGCAAACGACGTGGAAAATACGTTCATTATATCACACAAATGCACCAATCAAATGTCAAAAGCACAGCAATGCAGGCAGATTGCAAATTCAGGGTACGCGTACGGTACGGTGTGACAATATGACACAGACAGGCAGGCAAGTCCTACAACAGCGTCAGTCCGTGTTCGGTTGGTAATTTACTGAGGCGAAATTCCAATGGATTTTAAGCAAAAACCTAATAACATGAAACATGATCAAGATCATATTAAGCACACAAATATGAAATACTACCAATTGCACATAATTTATTTGACGTCAGCTAAACTGTATCTTTTATGATCCCACTATATTTAATGCTAAATGGTATGGCAGTATCATTGTGATCTGATAAGGTTCCAGTTCCACCCCGGCCCTGAAATTAGTTTAATGCTTTGAAACTTAAACTGGTCTCCATACTATGGTCAGGCCAAGCGGCCACGGCAAGCAACCAACTTTGCTGGAAATTTTTTCAAAGCGCTAAGGGTTCCTTCTGGAAATTTTAGTATAAGCTTTTAAACTTTCAACATTCTGTCATTAATTTTCGATTGACATTTTTGAAAATCATTCCTCATTGTCATCAGCCAATTTCAACCTATTGCAATAGTTTGTAATAACTGTCTGCAGCCTGCAGTTTCTTCGATTTTCATCTGCTTTGTACAATATCAAGTATCAACAAGCTCATTAAATTGTTTGCATATATCTTGTCTTATCATTATCATGAACCATTACCATGTTATCTGTCCATAAGTCCTGCCAGCCTTTTTTAAAGTTTATATGCCATCCTTTTACTTGTTAACTTTTAATAAATACTCACTTTGAAAGGAAAAAAAGGCTCTTCCAATCCATTGGTGATGGCGCCTGCATCGCACTGGCTTGTCATCAAATTAGTCATAAAACTAACCTGTTACCTTTTGTTAATTTCTAATATCGCTTCTATCTATTTCTATTATTATTCGCTTTGTTCGTCCATAAATAAATGAATTTCGCTATTTGTTAAAAGTTTTACTTTGTTCATTAAAAAGAGCATAATTTTTTTTGGTACATCAATAAAACGCTTTCAGCAAAACGCAAGGCATCATACGCAGTCAGTAGCCAACTAACAAGCGTATTCATTGTTTATGGCTACCTGCATCTTCTTTTTGGCCGTTTACCTACATTCGAAAAAAAATCATTAAAAACTGTGATATTATCAGCGATTAACGCTTCTCTTCTTTAAAAAAAAGTAAGAAAGAACTCAGCAAATTGTAAAAGTAAAAAATCAGTAAAAAGAGTAGCACTCTGACTGATGATTACTGTATCGTAATCAACCTTCAACTTAATGCAAATGAGGCATGATGCATTTAAATTCATTCTGTTGCAACAAGTTGACATGACTTTAGGGTATTTGCAACATTTTTGCACAAAATGTTAAAAGTTCTCTCTCTCTCTGCATTTTTATCTATTATCAACAACTGTGTTTGTGTTATAGATATAATATATCATGTTAATTATTGAATACTTTTTTTCTGACTGAGCCGAAAATTATTGTACTTGAATGTAATGTCACGATGTCAAAAACTGATGATTTTCTACATAATCAGTTTGTTTGCATGAGAGTCCAAGTATTTTTTGTGTGCATTTTAATAACCCTTCTAGCATCTTCATATTTCACAAGATGAGATTTTTTTACTACGCACACACTTCGTTTATGTTTATTGTTATCATAATACCATTCGAAAAAGTTCAAAAAAATGTTATGCACATTGACATGGCCCTAAAATAAAGTTATCTATATGCATAGACACACATGCACAATATGGTAATCGCTACTGTGACGCTGATAATAACGACCTACAATCATTCATGGGTCCACACACAGGTCAACTATAAAGGTTTAGAGTAAAAGTGTCTATATAAAAGGGATGTTTTTAAAGATCATGTCACAGTTAGTTTTGGGCATTCTATCATATTAGAAGAGACGTGACTTGCTATTCAACATGAAACAATTTGTAAGTTTTTAAAAATAAATTCTAAAGTATTTTGAAAAAGGAGGTTTGTTTGTGTGTGTGTGCTTAGAATTAATATGAAATACATGCTTTTTATTATACAAGATCGTTTTCGCTGCTGTGGTGGCAGTTGTTGCTGCTGGAGGTAGTGGTGACGTTGATGACGCTCTCTTAGCTCGTGTTGCCCAAATTCTTGGTGGTTCCTCTGGAGGAGGAGGATCCTCTGGTGGATTTGGTGGGTCGTCTTCATCATTCTCTGCACCTTCGTCCGGCTATTCTGCTCCTTCATCTTCATATGGGGCACCTTCAGACAGTGGCCGTTCTGCTGGAAGGAGTGGAGGAGGTGCTGGTGGAGTTCAAATTGGTAACCCTGAGCGCGCTCAGCGTGTCGCTGAATTTGAATTGAGCAGTGGAGGATCTGGTGGAGGACGATCTGCTGGTGGACTTAGCTCTGGATATTCTGCCCCATCCCAAAGCTATGGAGCCCCATCTTCAGGAGGAGCTAGTGCTGTTGGACGTTCGTCAGGAGGTGCTGGAGGAATCGAAATTGGTCGTCCAGAGCGTGCCCAACGTGTTGCTGAATTTGACCTTAGTGGAGGCAGCTCCGGAGGAAGGGCTGGAGGATCACGCAGCGGAGGTGGATACCAATAAGTATTTGGTATGAAAGCGGTATCAAGTTCTCCCTAAATCTTGTCATTTATAAAACTTCTTGAACAGGTAGTCAGGTTTCTAAGATCTAACCAATGGATGTACACTGTACTTGTCCATATTTTTTCAAGAAAGAATAAACGAATGTTTTATTTCAATTATGCTAGGTTAACTTGTTACAGCATTTGTGTTTTTATTTTTCAAACATTTTCATATTTATACTACAAACTAGGGATTTATATTTTTGAATCACAAAAAAGCACAAGTATATTTTCAATTTCATCATTAGCAAATATTGTGTCTTGTCTTATTTTTCGAGAATGAATGTGAATTAAGGCCTTTAATAGTGCGATCGTTTACTTGCACCCAGGTATTTAATTTAAATCAGATTTACTTCGTTTTACACAGCTTGAGTACTTAATTTAATTAACAACAGCTTATGAAACAAGTCAATTATATCTCTATTGATGAGTACACACAGGAATTCGTTTGTTAATACCATTAGATGTCTTACTAGCTTCGCCCTGAACACGATCTGAGTAGTTAGAGTTGACCAATGAGCAATTAGCAGTCGTTCCTTTGTTATATATAGTAACTTCATGAACTGGAATTAGTCGACCATGACCCGCCTTGCATTTGAAGATACACTGAAGCGCGTCTGAGCTGAGATCCTTTATTGGAAGACCCAATTGTCTATCCTGCAAAAATATTTCCGTTAAATTTTATACTAAAAATCCTTTCTACGGAAGAGATTAGATACTTTAGAGCATTGGTTAGATGCCCACTTACAAACTCAACGCCAACATTAATCTGACTTCCAATAAACCCTTTCCATTTAACAGTTCCTATTTCCGGACTTCCTTCAAATTTCCAGACAACCTTGTCTCCTACTCTGAAATCTTAAAATGTAAAAGCCAGCATGAGACTGAAAGCAACTTCAATTAAGTACCTAATTCTAAAAAAAAATCAATTTTATGTAATACCTCTATTTTCAAATGGAATTTGTACGTTTCCATTTGCCTTTTTCACGCTTGTGTCATTTTCATCAAATTCATCAAAGGGATCTAGGAATGTTACGGATTTTCTACGGTGGCTATTTTTTGGGGACGGGCTGGAATCCGAAGCAGTAGCATTTGATATATGCACGCTCTCTAATAATGAGCTAGTCATGGAAGGTGTCTTTGAATCTATTTAAAAACCAAAAAAAGTTACGATTGTGTTTTGGATAGGAGGAAATTGTATATTTGTGTGATGAAGCCAAATTAATGCGTCACATGGCATGGCACTCCTTTCGTGAAGTCTGCGTTTGTAATCAATTGCGAGTACGTCTTTGCAAAATTAATGTTTTAATTGGTTTGCACGATAATGATCATGATGATGAAACTCTTTTGTCACCTTGAGATGTTTTTGTGATAATCTCCTCGTTATTGGTATGAGCAGTTTGAATAGATTCTTCATGCAGTACATTTTTTTGCGGAACGTCAGTACTTCGTGACGCTGCGATGATTGTGCTGTCGGTAGTATTAGCTTCCTTCTCAGTCTCAGCAGATTTCAATCTTTCATTTGCCAGGATGAGCTGCTCATTCTTTGATCTCAGCTCAGATATCTCTTTCGTCTGCTTTTCCACAATGCTTCCCAGTTCCGTGTGTTGTTCAATGAATGAATTCAACTCTTTAATTGAGCTCCGCAAGGAGTCCGTTTCTTTCATTAGTTGAGCTATTTGGGATGCTTGTGATCTACAAATCCCGAAGTAATGCAATTATCTCTTTGTGCAACCGCAATGCTGATGTGGTACAGGAAGAACCAAAAAAATAGTGCGGCTATGGCATGCAATGTATGTTATAAAATCGAATAAATCTAGTATAACTACATACATAACACACACATGCGTTTTTTAAAGAAAAAATCTAGTTTACTTCTTTGGCGAATCTCTGATGCGCTGCAATCTTGTTGGCGTTTCATTTCCTTTTGAGGGACTGGAAATTTCGTTATTTTTCTTGTTAAGCTCCTTACACAGATTTTCCAATTGCTCCAATAACTCTTTGACCTTTTCATGGAAAGGAACAGAAAACAAGTGGCCCAAGTCCTTGTTCCATCCATTTCCATTTTCAACCGGAAACAGTTGTATGAGCTCATATATATAGATTAGCTGTTTGCAGGACGGACAACGCATTCTATGGAATCAAGTAGAAACATTACTGATTTGATTAAATAAAGGAGCGTCGGCATTGTTTTATTGGTATATTTCTCTTCTATTTCACTTCTTGAAATTGAAAATTCCAGACTAAAGTTGAGCAACGCTTGTAATCTAAGTATGCTATGCATATAGCCCCAGGGACATCATATTGAAAATTTGTTAGCGTAATTTCGAGAATATGAATAAATTGCTAGCTTATGTATCAAAGAATGGAAAGAAAAAAATCTAAGCTTTTATCCACTGCACTGTAGTGTACACGTGTGGGTGTCAAGTATCAAGGGTTTATATGATATAAGAATAAGCTTTTATACACTAATAGTTTTGTTTCATGTCGACTATTTTATCGAAAACTTTGATGATCATGCCTTTTGGCAAATTAACTATAACAAGAATCTTACGGCATTGATTTTTTATAATAAGCATTTTGACATATGACACAAAAATGTGTTGTGCAATAGATTATATAACGTAGCGTCTGCTCAACATTGCACAACAACTCAAGAGCATACTACTTTTATAAAAATATTTTATTTAAATGAAGAATTTTATATATTTGCTCACAAATTCATAATGTTTTTCACTTACTTTGAATCAGTCGTAAGATTCATACTCTGGGATAACCATACGCTAAGGCAAGGATAATGAAAAAGATGACCACATTTTGTCGCAACAATTGAATTATTTTTCTCCTTCTTGCTGCGACCAGATACATTGTTACTGGCTGTTGAAACATGGTTTGAATTTGAAGTATTTGGACTATTTGGCAGCGACAGTTGTTGGTGCCGTGGAGAAGCCTCATCGTCACTGCTTTTAAGAAGGTCACGACAAATCACACAAATGAAGCTCATTGAAATCCACGACTTTCGTAAATCACTACTACCGACTATTATATATACCTACACAACGCACACACTTGCTCACAAGAGACAAGACCTTCTTTTTACGCTTCCTCCTCGACGCGTCGTCACTTATGAGATGTTTCTTTATGTTTTCTTGGCTAAGCTGAACCAAACCAATAAGAGCAAGACGAGATAACAAAAAAACTTCTTGTATTCAACTATCAACAGTTCCACTCCACGCGTACAGAGTACACAACACAAAAAAATCTCTTTTCACAATTTCACATACTTTTTTTGCGATTCTGCTTACTGACTTGTTCAAACACTCCACAAACACTATATTTCCAATTCCAATTTGATCTCAAATTTTGCTTTTGCAGACGACACACAAGTACATATGGGCTTTATGTTAAATACACATGGGACCATCCATGGGACAAAGTAGTGACAAACAACAACAGAACAGCCATTGAATATTGAAACGATGATGATGATCTCATATGAACAACTAATAATCTTCTTTGCAATTTTTACTGTGAGGTTAGAAAAAAATGGAAACTGTCAGGTTCAAGAAGCTTCTTCCAAGAAAGTTTCTTTTGATGTAAAGCTTTCTACCACAATTGCCTACTCGCTGAAATAAAAAAATCATATAGATTGTGTTACAACCTTATTGATAACCAAGAAATGGGCCATTCTCATTTTTATCTCTATTTTTTCTTCAAGGTTTATTTATGTATACAGTATGCATGTATTTTGAAGAAATGCATATATTATTTGAAATATTATTCCTCGTTGCGTTGTAGTTGTAAGTATTACGATTTTGGTACAATCATCATCGGCAACATGCCACTTGCCACTTAGGCATATGTGATTACACGGGTGAGTTAGATTTTTATATTTATATCAACCAAACTTTCGTGTTGATGACATTCACATTCTGCCCACTTGTATAAGTGACTGAGCGATTATTCTATCGTCATATCGTATTGCCAATAGCTGATAAGTTTTTTCATGTCTGGTAACAGTGGTAAACAAAAAAAAATCGTTAAGAAGGGTACAAGGTTATGTGTGTAGTTTTGATTTTACGTAAAAGTGGTTTTTAAGTTTTAACATTTATCAATTGAGAATACGTTGTAGTTAATATGAATACGAGGATGATAATGTGTAATGTCGTAGGTGTGTAGTTAAATATGTTTAAAGTATTATACTAAATAAAACTAGCCTTATCATCTCACAGTATAAGATGAAAACTGCATGCACCGTCCAAATGAATAAGCACGCTTAAAAATAGATCTACAAATTAAAGACTTTGTTTTTGAAATCTACAATCTGGAGTATTATCTTATCTGAAGAAGCACTTGTTCTGCGGTAAGAAAAGCAAGCAAGTTTTGTTTTTCCATGCTTGTTCAAACAGTCAAATACAAGTGGGGAATCTTGATAATGATATTGATAAAAAGATATTAGCTACAACATCAACCTCACAGATAAAATTGAACCAATAACATAAATAATATGTAATTTTCTGATAATGATCAGATTTGAAACCTATAGACCTACATGCTAACAACGTGAACTAAGCTAAACAAGAAACAAATATTTGCATTCTCATGCCCTTGGTTGTTAACCTCTCTTGAGATAAACAGAGACTGGCTGGAGGAACTGATTTGTGATGGGAAAATGAGTCACTCAACTCAACACACTGGTGAGGGATGAAGGATATAGAGCAATAGCAATCCAAAACAACACATGCAAGTGAAAAGAGAAGACTGGTCTGATTTAGGATAGGATTCATTCGAACCAAGAGCTTTGAAGGCATAGGCAGACAGGTCATTCTTCGTTAGAAGCTCTCCCTTTTATATTGCTGGCGATGATGATGATGATTATAATCATGGAAGTGAAAGAATCGTATTTACTTTATTTGGACTATTAAATCAGGATCTTTTTTTAACAAAGTAATTTGACTCGTTTATACCATTTCGTTTGTGTTCAAGATATCATCGCTTAATGGAATTATTGTACAGCACAGTGTACATTGTACATGTTGAAAAATCACAATTACAACGAGCGTTGCATATAGCTTTACTTGTTTTCACTGTTTGAATTAGTTTACCCAATTTACCCCATATCGAATTGTCCAGTTCCACAAACACCTACCTCTCAGTGGACATTGTGTCCATTAAAATTGCAGATTTAGCTAGCAAGTAGCAAAGCAAATTACACACCCAACCAGTTTTATTGTACAATATTGCATGTTGGACATCGTAAAGGAATGGTGGTGGAATAGTTATAATCACGACATCGTTTTTATTCGTTTTCACAAGGCAATTTTGGAAGACAGGACCAGTTCTACATTGCATTGATCCATTATTTGTACTACATTTCAAAAGTCATACTATCCTCTAGATTTGGAACTGCCCGTTGGAAGAGAAAATGAACATTTTATTCCCGTTTTTAACAAAAAACACGTATCCGTGTATGTTTACTTTGTTCACCATAATAAAACTCAGTCAGTTTCCGTCAGTATCTATCTATCCAATTGACTTGGCAGATAAATTTATTTGTAGAGATGATAGATATAACTTCGATATTGATATGAAATGTTTTATGTGTATATACCTACCTATACAGTATTAACTTTATCAGACTACTGCAGTTTGTACAATGTTTATTATGAAGGTATCAGATCAATGCGTACAAATATCTAGTTTTATAGGAGTAGTAGTTAACAACTTCGATTAGCATTAGACTCAGACTCTTTCTCTTTGCGTTTTGATATTATGATGTTTACTCTTTTGTCCGATTAATCAAACCTTCTCAACCACTTGGACACAAAACACAAGCAACGCAACGCCACACCACCACCAGCCAGACTTTCCAACTACCACAATAGTAAAAAGAGACTGAGACTCAAGTCAACACGACTCACTGACTTACTACATGTGGAGCTGAGACTGAGACTGGTTGAGTATAAACACGTAAAACGGAACAAAGAGAAATTGTTTGGTATTATTGGTTTATTTAGAAATTCTACAATAAGTATATAAGGAATGTTGATATGATGTATATTTTGTGGGACAGCTAAACTATAAATTTACGCATCACAAATTAAAGTCCATGAAAACCATCTGCAAGTGAAGAAATGGGTTAAAATTTATGTGTACTTCAACTAGGCTCTATCTTGTCACATAATTAAGAACAACTTTGTTGGTTGTATTTGTGCAGAGAGCTTGAATCACCAATTTGATCATATCGTAATTCTGTCCACAATTTATTTCGTTAACCTTATTGCTCTAATAATATTCAATCTGTCACGGGCTATGTATCACACACACACTCCACATTTATTTCCATATCATGGACCCCAAAGGACTCCGTTAATGGAACAGCTAAGCTATCCCACAACTGGAATGCCAATTATGTGGGATGATGATAATAATAATGGTTTTCTTTTTACTCACTTAATGCTTGTCTTTACTTTTTTTCTAGTGGTTAACTTGTGGAAAGACAAAACATTAGAAAAGAGCGAGTGAATGAGAGAGCGATAGAGAAAAGACGTGCTCCCCTTCCTCTTCGTTTTTTTTCTCTTCTTCACTCTTCAATTACACTTGACATAAACACACAAGTGTACAAAGTTACTCAAGTGGTTCCAGCCATGGAAGCTCTGAACTGGAGCATATAAATGGTCTTACGTCTTAAATGAAAGTGGGAGACCAAACTAGGCAGACCAGAGACTAAAAATGGAGGGAGGAGGAGAGAACTACTCACTGAGTACAATGAAGGAGAAAAAAACATGTCGTGTCATACTAATACTCTGCTTTGAAGCTCTTAGTTTTACTATATTTCATATTATATTCGTTTTTAGTTTACTAGTTAGTTACTTTACTTTGTTGGTCTATAGGTATTTGCATTTGTATGCATGAATTTACTTCTTGGGGCTAATAAATTTAGAACTTTGCGAAATAGAATATGTATGTGTTATATTATAAACGCAAGCACAAAACGTGTAGCTGTGTTGTAATATTTTGTTTCCTGCATTTGCAGAAATGAGAGCAGAGACCGGACCACTTGGTTTCCCAAAAAAGACTCACTCGAATGAACAACGAAACAACAACTAATTCCATTCTGGCTTTTGACACGCGCTATTATTACCTCCTTGGAGAATGTTTTTAAAAAGTCACGTTAGCATTCAGTAAAGCCTTTTTAAGATGGAAAGTAGGAAGAAAAAAAATAGCTCATTTCTGGAACACTGGAATGAAACTTACTTCATGGTGCTGATGATGAAAAAATGCGTGCCACATTTTTAGACTGATATCATGTTACACGTACGTGGTGCTGCGTGTTACATTTACATACGTTATTAGTTTACATAAAAATGTAAAGCACCTAAGTGTAAGTCTAATCCGTTTTTATGTGCAATAAATAAGTAGTGTGTCGAATATCTATTACTCGATAAGCCACAGAAACGCTGTTGGTACCAATAAAGTTTTTCCATTAAAGGAAAATGCAAAATGGTTTCTACTATAGAAAAAAAAGTAATGCAAACCTATTTTAGACAGAGTTAAAATATTTGTATTGAATTATTAAAGTTTTTTCGCTTTCAATGCAATGCAGCAATGCAATGCGAAAATGGTCAGCGCAACGACATCATTGGAAAAGTTAGATATTGATAAATGAACCAGTTCTTTTCAAGAGAAAGTTTGTATTGTTCAAATTGAAGTGGTTTTGAATAGCAAAAACAAGTTCGAATGGGTAAACAATATTTCTTGTGCAGAACCCTATTTTCAAAGACAACCCAATTTTGAACAATTTTTTGATCAACAATAGGTGAAAGCGTGCACAATGCTAACAATGTAAATTTACATTTATGAATTGTGCATACCTAGTTTGGAATATTCTTATATTACTATTAAAGCCTCTAAACTAAGAAAATTGAATGTTTCACTTGAAGTTGGTCTACCCCACCCACTCATTTCTCAGTAATAATACTGATGAAATGATAACAGAGTAGCAGACGTGAGTTGGAAGATACAAAAGCATACATTTATTCTCTAACAAACGTAAACTCACTCACAGTTTCATAGTAAAATATATTTCTCTATAATAGTATCTTTTTACAAAAAAATTCATGCCAACCAGGGTGAAAGCATTTTAGGCATTCAACGTGAGAATGAACCGTCAGAATATGCTAACGAAGGTGCTTTTCAAACTAGTGTTGTGTACCTAATGGGTGTAGCGCGATGAAATGATATGTCAAGTAAAAGTAAGTAGTAGTATGACTATTTTCTATGTGTAACAAAATGCATAATATGAAAAAGTTTTTATTTGTCTTTCATATTATGTTTACATTTGGCTAAAAGTATAATGTGAAAACCGCCGCTTGGGGACCCCGTAATGCGGCAAGTAAGCATGCATGCCGAAATGAGTGAGTGACGAAAGATGCTTACGGAGGACCCACGCGATAGGTACATAATGGGAAAGTAAAAGAATGGGATATTGGAGCAAAAAGAAACGAACAATGAACGAAAAAATGCGTGTCTGGAGTCATATTTTTGAAAATGTCTTGTCATTAACCACGACCATGCATTGGACCATTGTAGTGCTCTAGTTAGTTGACAAGCTATAAGTTCTCATTCATTTTATGGCACTCTCCAGAGTTTGAATATAACTTACTTTTTTAACATTGTAACATGTCGCTACATTTCTAATGTGTATAGGTAAGTGATCATTCTCTCATCTCTTCATCACATTTTAGTTTCCATAATATTCGCATCATCATCTCATGTTAAAACGAACAGTGCGATGAAAAAACACGTGTGAAAAAAAGCTGTGACTTACAGTTAGGTTATCTTTCACTCTAGTATAATATGAGAAAGTGAATTTAGCAAAAATATTTACCTTTTTAGTGCCTTATCTTTAGGCTTGAAATATAGAGTAAAGTCATTAAAGTGTAATATAAAATGTGTGTACATTAACTGTCGTCATTTTAGACAAATCAAACTATGTAGATCGATTCAAGAATCGTTTTCATTTAGGTTTCCTGTCATAAAACTTCTCTTGTATGCCTTGTAAACTATTTAAAATGTCAATCGAGATACCAACACTCTGAGCAAATATTCTTGTTTCTGTCTCAATTTCGGCTTCAATATGTTGTAGATGTGTGTTTTATCGGTAGACTTAAAATAAACTGTAGACAAGTAAAGTAGCCAGAATGTTTTATGACCTATAATGTATGTGTACTTTGGAACTTTATCTATTATGCACTATTGTGAACATTCGAGATATTCGAGAAGTATAAGATGCACACAATACACAAGCAATTTTGTACTTTAGCGACGACATGATATCATTGACTTTTCTTTGTGCCTTGCTTACCACAGCGGTTCAAAAGAATGATTAAAATAAATATCATCCCTCTAGGGACTGGAGGAACTCTCATGTCATCAATATGGAAGTACTTGCTTGCATGACAAAGTTCCTGCTACTACACCTTATAGCATAGTAATGAAAAGTACTTTGTCATAATGTGAAAAATTGCCCATGTCAAGTATGCCATCAGCATCGTATTATGTTCATGACTGATAACTTGTGGCGTGGCATGTAATTTGAATATGGTAGTGCACTTAAGTTTTTCGGTCTCCAGATAATCCAGGACATAAATTTACCTACCTCCTGTGTGCAAGTGCAACAAAAGTTTCACTAACCAGGTAAAAGAAAGACCGAAATTATTACGGAAATTGGGAACCAATATATATTACCTGTCTGCAAAGCAATGGTCATTGATATATTGTGAGTGAGTTGAATTGTTTCCGAGAAAAATATATCAAATCCCAAGCATTGTATTATTTTGATGTCCCAAAAGACCAAAACTCACATGAAAAATTGCATTTATGTGTGTAACATACTTGTAGAAAGCCATTCACAGTCTGTCACAGCATTCCAAAACTTCCAACTGTACCAGAATTTATTTTCCCCTCAGTGGGATACTATGGGTATGACAAAGCTGTAGAATATTACAATAGATTGCAGAAGAAATGGGGAATAGTGCTGAAATGTTCGCATGCTATATGTTGACTGACGACGATCTTGGTGTGATCATGAAAACGAATGGATGGGGTCTGGTCTATTATTGATTGATCAACAGTGACAGTGCTGACTCTCCACGACACGTTTCTTAGACAAGTAAACGACTAAATGATGTTGTTGCACATTAACAAGGCTAAAGAATTTTTGGACGATAAAAAAAATTAAGTAAAAATTAAGCCACTAATTGAAGATGAATACATAGCTGAAATAAAATGCATACATAACGCAAAAAATATTCTACCCAACTTGTATTGTTACGATCAATAAAGCTCTACCATAATTATTAAAACGCACATAGTAGTCAGTTGCTGAACACTATGTGATTAACTAGCGCGTGAATCATTTAACCTTGCATTGTGCACTGCATGGTTTGCACATTTTATTAGCAAATATTTTAAACTGAATGAAAATCAACACACTATTCTGATGATCAGTCAAGTACTAAGTGTATTGCTGACTTCTTCAACTCAATTAATCACATGCATTTCATTTTGACTTTTACACTTGGCATATCTAAGCTAATTATGGTCACTTCAACATCAATTACCTTTTGCATACATCATTGATAGAGTACAATGGGTTAATTTAGAGCATTTTTATTTGCACACATTTTTGTGACATTACCTTAACACGTTTTTATGTGAATTCAAAATCAGATCCATTCTCTTTTTCATTGTTATCTGCAAAATATGAAATGGAGCCATGAAGCTGTAATAAAGATGCTCGTATTTTCAGTAGAAAATCTATGTCATAATTTACTTGCTAAGAAAATAATACAATCTTTTTATTGAAAAATCATGGCAGGCAAGTTATCACACTCCAGTGTGATGAGAAGACGAGATTCAATATTACCAAGATTGCGCAGTGTTTTTATCCTGTCAACCATTTTGTAATTAGACAAGAACAGTTTGAGGATAATTTACAGATGACGAATCCCTTTTTACTTTGTCTCTGCTGACATAAAGCAATATTTAATCAAAGTGGATCTAAACCTTTCGTATTGCGTGTAAGATGTCGGAACGCGAAGTTTCATTATCTCGACACATCGTACATTACCCTTGAAATTCTTTAAATGAATAATTACATCGAATCCATAAATTTTTGAAGCTAGTACAACTATTTACCAAGTCAGCACAAGGGATGATATTGTAAGACAGAAGGATCAGTAATAACAGCAGAGCGGCTATTAAACTTAATCGACTTCGCGTTTATTAGTCTGAGCTCTAATTAAACTGTTATTGCCTTTGAAGGTGTAATTTTGATGTGTCAATAACTTTTTAGAAATTGATGTCGAGTCTAGGTCATTATCTTCCTTTTTTGTGATTACTTTAAATGAGTATTTTTTTAAAAGTTCGTAATAAAATGTACCGTAAAATTAAATAATTGGGAAATTATTTTTTTTCCGTTTAGATTCTTTTTATGTTTGTTGGAACATTGGTGTAGGTTTTTATTCTAGTTTATTGTGGACACCAAAAAACGTATGAATTCATTTTATCGCATGATAAATGTCTGACGTTGATGTTACCTCCCAGTTTGAATGTCGGGGACAGGGACACAATAAAAGTAAAATACAACTTGAGAGACGATAATTCAGGAAATAAACACAGTATGCACATCATTGCATGCAAATATTTTATGTAGATATTTTTATGCAAACGGCTCTAACACACGGAACATCGTAAAGAGGTAAAACTAATTAAATAACTCTTCTCTTGTATAAATTGTTGGCAGTATTTGCATAGGCATAAGTACATTGTTTTTATTTGAACATTTGACGATGCTGCTATGTTTGTAGTTTTATTTTTGTTGGAAGATGTAATTAGTACCACTTTTGCAAATATACAGCCCTATCGTATCGCCTCTCGGTGTACTTGATGATTGAGATTTTAATGAAATAACATAACAAAGGAACGCCGCCTCTACGAGTTTTTCATACTCATGGTGCAGGTGAATGGATAGATATTTATGCACAAATATATCTTCAAATATATAATCCAGTTACTAAAATCTGTTAAGTTGATTTATTTCCCAAGCCCCATCAAGTGCAAGTGATCATGAAATTCTTGCCACTATATGCACGTTGGATGATCAAGTAAAAACTACAAAAGCATATCAAATTACAAAGAAATATATACGCCATATTGGCGGCATATTATTTTACTAAGTTCCCTAGTTAGAAAACCAACCACGTAAATTGATTCAAATAAAGCAGTAGCACTTATAGTTTATGCACTATAAAGTTTGATGAAAATCATAACTTTTGGATTTTCATGCAAATCATATGAAGTGCGTAATAATGACTTGAGACAACGATTATTTGATGACGGGAAGTTTGCCTCGAAAGAAAGATTTCCTTTGTGATCACTCATCATTACAGTTTTTGCTTCATAATTTTATTTGTTGTCCCATTGTGTGTTTATCAAGTTACAAATTAACTTTATATAATACAACACACACTGGGCACATAAAATTATTGAAATTGCAAAGGAACATCTTAAATTGGCAACGACAGAAATTATTTTAGTCAGTGATATGCCATCTAGAAGTTTATTTCTCGAAGATTTTAGTGGTCATCCTGAAATCAATTCCTTTTCTGAATTCAAAATAAACGAACAAATAAAATGTGCGAAAAGTTGAATAAACACAAGTTGCCTTGTCACATGTCCTCAAGTAGGCACGCGAAAGTATACCAATGCCAAGATAAGAAAATAAAAAATATTACGATTGTTAAAAGTTGCCCTTATATCCAATTCATTCAGAAGCTCATCATCTTGCCCTACAGGTATACAAAAAATAGTCGGTGGATATTGATACAACTACATAATATACCCTTACCACCAATTACTCTTGACTTGAATCGAGCGTTTTTTGTTAACAATTTGGTCATCATCGTCATCATCGCCAATTCACAAACTTAAAAGTTTGCTTGTTAATTCACAGCCAGAGTCAGCTCTTTACTGTGAAAGAGCCAAAGAATTCTTTTGTCATTCCATTTTTTCCATCTATTTACACCTGTAGCCTAATATGACGCAAATTATTTAGGCAAATTCATTACGTGTAAGTAAACATCGTAATAATCTAAGTTTACAGCTTGTACTTAGGAAAAAGATGCGAATCGCATTAATGTATCTACATTTTTGGTTGGTGGAAGCTTATTTTTTCAAGTGGTAGTTTATATTATTGTTCGTGACGTAAATGGTAGTACTACCACTACCTAAGGAATAATACCTGAGTGTCAGCAAGGCGCATAGGCCTCTCTGGTCCTTCTGGCTATAATTTTATTATGACGGTTATAACAAGCTATACAACTGCAATAACAGCGTGTGAAAAGATGGACATGTACCATGTATCATGTACTACCTTTGGCAAGTATGTATGCATATATGAATTATAATGTAAATACTCATCTGCTTCTGCATAAAAATTGTTACAATCAAATGTAATGGGTGTCCATTGTAGTATCTAGCTAGATTATTCACTAATTAATGCAAAATACTACAAAGTTGAAAGGAATTCCATTCCAAACCGTATACTGAGGAGCTACATAAAAGTAGCAAACGTTAAAACTTAGAAAAACCAAACCCATTAACGTAAGTGGTGATCTATGGCTACTGTGACATGTGCCCACCTTTTTCATTCTTTCTTTGGAGAAGAATGATCATCTTCATTCATGCGTGGTGACGGTGGCTTTAGCTTACGGCGCTTAGATGTTAACACATTCTTATCCAATAATGATAATAATTACGTTTTGACGATGATGATGAGCCGCTTTTTTATGTCTACCAGGAACAGAAGACATGCGGAATAATGCATGAGTACATAATTGAAAGACTAGAGAACCTTGTAGGAATCGCTCATGGTTCAGTAGTTCTATTAGGGGTTTACCGTGAGCTGTGGTCAGTCCATGTCATTGTGCAAGCAGTTACGAAAGTGAGCAGTACTCTGCTCCTCCTGTCGACAATATTTAATTTGCCATTTTGGACCACGACGGACATAGGTGTGGATTAGATTATCATCAGCACATTAATTTTGTTCAAAAGAAGAAGGACTTAAGAGAACAACTTGTTTGTGTCTAACGTTAAAGCTAGCACCATGATTGTAAGTTTTTAAATCTTTGAAAAACAACTTATTGTACTGGGAATACATTTGGAATTCAATTTTTAAAATAAATAACATTTGTCTTTTAGCGTTACGTTTTTCTTTTGGTGTTGCTCCACACCTCGGCTCTCGCAGAACCTCCAGTGAATTCCAACACTGGTAATTCTATTGTAAGCCAACGTCTTTTAAATAGAGTTGCAGATATAATTGCTAACGGTGGAGATGGGTCTATCAGAAATGGGGATGACGGAACCCGAAATAACGAAGGGCCTTCAATCGTCGACCAACAACTTCTGGACCGCGTTGCACGGATAATTAGTCAGAACGAAGGTCAACTTTCCTGGTCTCACAAAAAATCACATAATGATTTGTCGGCTCAACCAACATCGAATTTGTTGCCACCTAGAAATAGTAATGACCAGGGGTATGGAGTTCCTCCTCAGGAGGTTCCAGAAGCTGTGAAAGAATTGGCAGGAAGTCAATTTGAATTGTCTCCACCTGAAGCAGTACCTAGAATAGCGTCGTTTGACCTGACGGATGATGATGATAATATTGGTTACTCTGCTTCAACACAACAACAAGTTGTCCAAGACACGTATTCAGATAACTCAAATAGGTATCAAGGAAATGGTAAGATTGAATTGGAACAGCCAAGGAATGCAGAAAGGATAGCAAGTTTCGACATTGAAGGGGAGACACCACCGGCACCATTTACCCCGCCGCAAGCAAGGGGTGGATATTTTACTAATAATCATTAAACCTAATTAATATAAATATTTCTTTTCTTGAAAAGTGTTCTATTCATAATTTTGCTTGTTTGAGCACAAACACTATTAGACTGTCCACCTAGTTTGGTGATATTCAAATTTTAGTGCAATTATTTCAGCTATGTGTAAGTAATGTATGCCTATTTCCTCATAAATAGATTTTCATGAAATTTTAAAAATAAAATGCATGTGATATTTTCCTGCATTAATACAAAATCGCATAAAATGCTATAAAAATATAAATGTAATTTTAGGGAAGTTTTCAAAGCTTGGACTTTAGGGTTAAAACGTATGTCTTGTAGTGTTCAGTATTGTAAGAAAACAATAAAAACCTTTTTTTTTCAAATTATTCCAAGTACTATTAGTTAAATAATGTACTACTCTGTTAAATTAACCGGGTTTTAATTGTTATCTATCGATAAGACCATCCTACAATTACAAGAAAGCATGCATTGTCTTTGTCTTTTTTCATCCATCTTTGCATCAACGAATCCCAGCCAATTTTCCTTTGTTGCATTTTGCATGTGTTGCTATTTGCTATTTTTACAAAGGCAGCTTGCATAGCAGCGGCAGCATAACAAAATAGTAAGCTACCCGGCCCAGAGTCCTGCGTTTGCTTGGACCACACTACACACCACACCTGTAATACACATCATGGCATTACACACACCGCACCA
>JAQIWN010000411.1:0-34515 GCA_034699025.1 Entomobrya cf. arborea Gr-Col-00668 | reverse complement strand
AGTGGTATACAAATTGCATTCATAAAAGTTTTAAATACTCTCTTTGGTACAGTGTTGGGCAAATTCTTACATTTTTTTACCTTACTGATGGCTCTTATAACTTCTGTAGTTGTTATCTCAGGAATCTCATTTTTGTAATTGTATTCATAATCTTCTATTTCTTTCATAAAATCCTCATTAAAACTCTATGCATTATCAAAAACAAATTCGCTAGCTAATTCATCTGCTATGCTATTAAAATCTGAAATAACTGTTCCATCCGTTTTTACAAGTTTTTTAATATTTGCAAGTCTCTTGTGTCTGAATTACGTGATTACGTTAAAAATGTCCCAAACGTTTTCTCCATTAGACACTTTTTCCATTTGCTGATTATAATACCTATTTTGTGTACTTCTTATTTTATTGTTGTACGTATTACGAATCAATCTATAATCTATAAGTTTTCCTTCTTTTTTACACTTGTCTCTTTTTTTCGCATTTCGCCAAGTTCTGCATTGTACCAAGGAGCACTGTCTCCTTTAATGAACATTTTTCGTAGTGGTGCATGCTTATCCATAATCGCTATTATTTGTTTCTCGAAAATATCTGTTGTTACCGTCTTACATTTGTCATTCTTCAAAAAATTCCAATCGATTGAAATTATGTCTTTGTTAATTTTCTTGTAATTACGGTATTCAATTAAACTCGGTGTTAGCTTAACATTTTTGTGTCGTTTTACATATATTAGTTTGTGGTCAGATCCAGCAAAATCGAAACCACCTGCTTCATATTCATGCTTGGATTTTACGTATGCATGATCTAATAATGTTTCTGTTGTGATTACATTACCGCTCTCCTGCCTAATTCCTGTTCTAGTTTTGAAATTAATAAGTTGTTTAAAATTATATTCTGCTGCTATTCCTAAGATTTTGCTCTTTTCTTTCGATGGGGAATGTAGGTTTATATTTAAATCCCCAAGAATAATAATGTCTCCTTTTAGAAGCGTAAGAAAATGAGAAAGTTTGCTAAAGAAATCAAAAAATTCTGTGCTTATTTGGTCGGGCGGTAGATAGATAATGCACATATACACTGGAGCCATGCCATTTTTCATAATTTTCACGATATTGCATTCAACTAAATATGGGCAATGAAAATCTAGATCTACTATTTCGAATTCGCATGAGTGGTGTATATAAAAAATCGTTCCTCCTCCTTCTTTTTCTGTTCTGTCTACTCTAATATCATGAAAGTTTTTCACTACAAACATATTTTTATGATCTCGTATAGAATCTAATTTTGTTTCAGTTATTGCTAAAAATACAATTCCTTTTTCATTGTTTAAAAATAATTTGATGTCTTCAAATTTAGACTTAATACCATTTATATTTACATGCGCATAATGCAACCCTTTTTAAAGCTTATATTCATACTTATCTACATACTCTTCCAATGATGTGTTTTCGTCTTGGTCCATTCGAAGCGTCACGTCACCGCCAAATGCTAATTGAGTGTGCACAAGTCCATTCTCTTCCTCGGTTGCTTCACATTTCGTGCAAGTCCAACTGTGTCTGAGTTTCCATGTATCCCCTCTGACGTACGAGTTTGGTTTCAGAAATAGGCTTCTCAGATTACATTTGTCACATAATACCCTTCTCCAAATCTCGCCTTCTCGTTCCATATTAAGTTATTATAGAAGGACAGTGTATTAGTGTATTTTTCTTACAATTTTGTTATTTGGAATAACTTACAATTTTCCGCGTGCAAGCCGCACGCCAGCTTTATTGCAGTGGCATAACTACTTCTGGTATGCCAGCAGCCTGGACCCTCAGGAATGGTGGGTTTGGGTTGGGAGTAAAGCTTACTCAATTAATGCTAATGATATGTAATGCAAATGAGGTCCCCAAAAAATCTTGAGATGGACTAGAGACAATCTGAATGCAGGATGGAATCACTGATCACAAAATTTTTAACTTGAAAAATACTGATCACACTCTCGAACTTTAAAATTCACGTGAAACTACAATTTTAACTGATTAAAGTGATGTTCGTATCATGTTTCTAAACCTACTACAACTATATAAAACAAAGTGTTTAAAAATATTAGTTTATAAAATATTCAGAGCAAAATGAAATATACGTCCATCCTTGTCTCTAGTCTCTCTCTAAATCATAAATAGTGTTCATATAATAGGTTGATGTTCAAAATATTCCTATTGAAAAAATTTAAATATTTGCTAAACGGTGACAAAAACTATCAAAATACCAATTCGAATAGCAACTCCAATTAACCATCTAACACATCATGTTTCACACCATGTGCTGTAAATTGAAAAAAATAAAGCTTTTGAATTTACACAACAACTTTAAATTTATTATTAAAGGAAATAACGACGTCTGAGGACATGATATCGATAAAATAAACTTTAATGCCAACTTTAAATTTAATCTTTTGTTGAAATAAATATTTATATATTTTTTTACCATTCTTCTGAAGTTCCATCAATTTCGTCATCCCTTCCTTCTTCCAATGGCCTTTCCACAGCTACATTATTTGCTCTTAGTGGACCGGATATCTGGCCGATTTGCAGTTTGGACACCCTTATTCTATAAATTAACTGAAATCTCTAAATTTTTCCCTCAAAAGATTAATCCTGAAAAGTACAAAGTTTTTTTTTTACAGAAATTTTGCTTTCGACTTTTGTAAGCACGATAAACTGAAGTAAAAACGTGCCTTTTAGGGAGTAAGTTATCCTGGTAAATAGAAGAATAAAATGCTCGGCGTCGCTGTTCTTTTGTGAGCATAATGTAAATATTTATACTAGACTTATACGTATAATAGTATATGTATATTTTGTTCATTAGCTTTACGTTAACCTACAGCTTAGCGCATCCGACAAATTTCTAGTTTAGTCTTCTAACTTTTATAGAAAATAATGCTTTGCATTATATCAACTATAGTGCTGATTACTTTACTGAATTGATGTATCATCGTATATGTAGAAATACAGTACTTATAATGGCTATACACGTAAGTAAATATATATCAGCATTCTTGCTCTCTCGCTTATGAAAATTGTTTCCATAATCAATGTTAAATGCTACATTTAATCAAAAACTTTAAGTAAACGACAAGATTCTTAAGACAAAATACCCCTTCTAATATTTTGTTTTACAATAAATCATCAAAAAAAATTCAATAGTCAATATATTTTCTATTTCAACGAAGCACAAATTTTTTTAAACTTTATAAAATATCCCTCTATAAAATAAGCACAGCATCAACAATTCTCAATACTAAATACTCCTGAAACCTAACTGGAGTTATCTTTTCGATATAGTTGGTAAACCCAAACTTGATTCGCAGTGGCCGTATCCACTTCAAAAACATTTTCATCTTTAAACTGCTCTTTAAATTTATTGCTTGTTTCATTTTTTTAATAACTTTGGCTGATTTATAATGAACCTCCCCACAAAATCCAAAAACAAAATTGATAGAAAATGTTCACGTAATTATTTTGACGAATTTGAAATATTATGAATTTTTGAATGTTATTTAAAATAATATCTTGCTTAGCAAGTTTCCGTACTGTATTTATGACTGTGACTTTAAAAATGAATAAATACGGACCTAATATTAATATTAATAACCAAGCTTACAGTGCAAAGTATTGCAAAGGGACATAAAGTTGTCCAAAAATTTAGTGAAACATTTGACATTGTATACGAGCCTTTTGTAAAACAATCTGGTTTTAAAAGTTGTTTAGCACATGCTACCTGAACAGCCCCATATAAAACCATGATACTGAATAATTGTGTGGACATAATTTTATTATATGTTTCCACCAATAAATATATCTGTTTGTAAAACAATACAGTTTTCTCAAAATCAACTTTGACTCTGTTTATCATAATGTAAAAGCAGCCTATAAATTCTGTCAGGTATACCGAGCTAATTAATATTTCAATAGCAATCAGCAAACCTACTTTAGCGTTGACTACGTAATACAAAAAGTTACCACAAAATATAAAAGTTTGCTTAAATAATCCTCCATAAATTATTGGGATAACGTAAGTCGTCATTGCGTCAAGTACCAAAATTCCAGGTGGAAATGAAAATATGTTGAATGGCAACGCAGTCATATAAATGCTGAACATAGCGCATATAATCGGGAGACAGCGAATACCCGCAAGCCGAATCAACACACAAGGCAGTTTGGTCGATGTGAATTGTTTTGATGTTAAAAGTTCAAAATCTGTTAAGAAAGATAATTTAAAAGGTTAGAACTTCCTGCTTTTAAGTAAATCTACTTTTAATTTGTTGTATTTTTTACCTTCAGTTTGTTTCTTCAAAGACAAAATATTGTTGAAGAAGTGTTCAATTTGATTTCGATTTTTGAAATATAACAACGTCGTTAAATGTATTTCAACCATTCCTGAAATTATAATTGTCCCTATAGATTTAAATGCTTTATATTCCGTTTCTCTGAATGCCAGCTTAAATGAACTGTCGTATTGAAATGTAGCAACCACAATCCCATACACAACACATAAAATATATGGTAAAACGTTACGAAATTGTAATTTTGATCGTTTGTTGTCCCAACTACACTTACTCCCTCCTGATATAAATTTCCATGTTTTGTTGCACAAAAAATATTCCTCCAATAAAATATTTGTTTGAGACAACAAAAATTGGGATCTATAAGCAGCTTTTGCGTCGTCCTTGAAAAATTTGTTTGCTAAATGCATTATGTTTAAACGAAACGGTTGTTGAGAAATTTTAGGGAAACGAATTTTAGAAGCTATTGCTGTACAACCTTGTCTAATTTGGATTAGAATCCTGGGTTTTGAAGTATTCATTGTCTTCTGTCGGCTTAAATTTAGTTTCTGTTAAATATTAGCCCAAATTAATAAAATTTTGTAATGTTTTTGTTGTCAGGAAATTTGACTCTTTTGACACTTAACACAACTATTCTTAATTTTAAACTTAGTTTTTGTAACTCAACTTATTTAGCATATTTTATATCACCAAGCTTGGGAAAATTTCAAGTTATTTGTGTACGTCAAGGGCCGACTAAGAAACAGGGCATTATACAAACTAGAATAAGCCAAGAAAGATGTAAAGCGTGATTGCTTTTACGAAAGACATTTGCGTCATATCAGATTTTTTTTTGAAAATCCTTGAACTTATTGGTATTACGAGGCGAGAAATAAGCCATACGTAATTTAATTTTGATACCTTTATTAAGTAACGTAAGCTGTTTTCGTCTTGTCCGTCTGTTTTACTGTTCTTCTACTTTTGTTTTTTCGACCTGTGTTTCTGTGTATGCTTTCCAAATTTGGTATAGAGGTTTTTTCCTTCCATCCTTTTAATAACATTAATTCGTAAATCTGGTTATAACTGTTTTTCATGTTGAGATTTAGTAATTTCTCGAAGGATTGAATTTAAAGCAAAAATGTAAAATCTGATACAATCTTCGAAACACGGTCAAAATTCATTTATAATTTAGTAATAGGCCAGTAATATTCAGGCAAAAACAAATTTTTAAGCAGATAATTAAAAAGTTATCATCAAAATTTAACTTCCAAGTTCTCAGAAATTTAGTTCGGTAAAGTTGTCTTTTCATCTTTAACATCATACCACAAGTTTTAAAGTATAAAACAAATTGTTTCAGATTTTGTATTAAGGATTTGTATACAATCGCTGAAGTTAGGAGTAAATTTTAAATCGAAATATAATTCATATAAAGTAAACATGTTCCTAACAGAATGTTTTGTGGCCTGGAGTTTAATTTTTCTGTGAAACGTATCTGATTAAATATTAAATGTGTTACATGAACTTAAAAAGCTGAAGTAAAAAATATTAAATTCTTTTATTTCTATTTTTGAAAATTAAAAATTTATTGTAGTTTTTACATCAGTTATCTTTAATTATTTATTTAGTTGTTCTAATATTTATCTAATATTTAGGAATATATTTATCTAATTCTACGACATAATTCATAAACATTTTTTTTAGCACTTATCAAGTTTTAGCATATGTTGTGCATATTTATTGTATTCTAAATATATTTACATTTAGATTAGAATTACTTTAGGATAATTTTTTTTTAAACGGTTGTGAAAAAAAAATTACATTTTTTAGTAATTACTGAATATAGAATTAACAATTTTAAAATATTTTATCATGCAGACTTTTCTTTTTTCCATGTATCTGTCTAATTAACTAATCAACAATGAATGATCACTTTAATTGCTCCTCCTTTCCCAGTTCTTGCCGTCTCAAAGGCTTCTGCAGTTTCCTCCAGCTTGAAATTATGGGTAATTAATCGTTTCACATCAACGTTTCCCTCGGATACCATCGATAGAGCTTTTGGATAGCTTAAAATCGAAATTACGAACATCGTCCAAATTAAACAATTTCATAAATTCTTAATTTAAAAAAAAATAAAATAGGAAAATTTAAATAAAAAGATCTAATTTTTTAAATATAAAATATCAATAAAAAATCAATTAAATAAAATTTTAAGAAAACTGTTCAGTTTTAAAAAAAATCAAAAAAAAAAATTCTATTCAGTTAAAAAATCTCCAAAAAATTAGAAAAAAAATAAAATAAAAAAAATAAAAAACTATTTAATTTTTTTTAAAAAATCCAAAAAATAAAATAAAATTCACACATTTAATTTTACCCGCTTGAACTTACCAATTAGCATATCTAAAAATCCCCCTAATATTCACCTCCCTACTAACCGCCCTCACAATCGGCACCTTCACCTCCGGCGGCCCATACCCCACAATACAAATACTCCCCCCACTCCTCGTACAAATCATCGCCAATCTAATCGTACTCTCCATCCCACAACAATCCAACGTCACATCCGGATCTTCCCCCCCAAACGCTTCCCTCACCTCCTCCCTAACCCCCTCCTCCCCCTTCCCCCCCACATTAATCACCTCCCCCGCCCCCATCTCCCTCGCAACCTTTAACCTCCCCCCATCAATATCCGTAACAACCACCTTCCCACATCCCATCGTCTTCGCCACCAACAAACTCACCAGCCCTATCGGCCCCGCCCCCGTAATCAGCACCCTACTCCCAATTCCCACCCCCGCCCTTATACAACTATGCACCCCCACAGATAACGGCTCTAGTAACGCCCCCTCCTCCAAACTCACATTTTCCGGTAATTTCCAACAGAAATCCGCCGGGTGACAATAATACCTTGACAAATTACCATTCACCGGTGGAGTCGCACAAAATACGACATCTTTACACAAATTATATTCACCCTTTTTACAATCCTTACATTTCCGACAAGGTACTCCCGGTTCTATGGCAACCCTATCACCAACCTTTAAATCGGTCACATCCTTCCCACAAGTTACCACAGTGCCCGCAGCTTCATGACCTATTATCATTGGTTCCTTTACAATAAAATCACCAATTCGACCGTGCGTCAAATAGTGAACATCCGAACCACAAATTCCTACCGCAGACATTCGTATAAGTACCTCTGCAAAAAAAAAATTATAAATTCGAATTTTAAATTTAAAATATAATTTATAATTTTTTAAATTATATTTTAATTAACCATCATCTTTTGGTACAGGTATTGGCCTTTGTTCAAGTCTCAAATCGCCCTGGCCATATAAAACGGCTGTTAAATTGTCAGTAATATTTTCAGATGCGCTACCCATTTTTCTATTTTAATTTTTTCCCCCAAAAAAATTATATATTTTTTTGCTTGTGCACTCATTCAGCTCTAAATCCCAACTAATCACTTTACATTTCACAATATTATTTTAGCACACCGAATTGCATAATAATCTATAAATATGCAGTAAAAATTTTATTTCCAAGGTTAACAAGTTAAATAATTGATATATTCATAAGTTTCAAGGTTAATATTTCAAGTGCAAAGATGAGCATGCTGTCTGCATTGATATGTGGTTGTGTTGCAATATTTTTTCAAGTTGGGCAGGTCGGGTAGAACCGAGGTGGTGGTGGTGTGGTGTGATCTTGTTCGCTATCATCTGTTAATGACGAGCATGTGATAGAATTGTGTAACAAATGGTATTTTTGTGTAACGTTCTTTTAGATGAAAGCTTTTGCCAAAAAAAAAATATTCCATACGTTATAATTTAGCACGTAGCATTTTTTCTTTGTTGATATTCATCCAGACAAGTATTTTAAATACAAATAGCCAGTCAACTTAAAAATATATATCTAAAAATCTGAAATATGGTTTTATGGTGATTTGTGTACTAAACTAGTTTAGTGGGGTTACCATGACAAAAAAATTGTGTAATAAGTTGTGTTTTTGGGTTGTAGAACGAGTTTGTTGATCAACATGAAAAAAAATGTATTGATCTTGCTTGTAAAGCTGTGTAAAGCTTGGCTTGCATAACACTTTGTTTTTCTCTGTGAAGAGATGCAATGTTCTGTATATAGAGCAGAATCAGTGCACTGCTATAGTAGGTATATATCATATATTATATGTATGGATGTATTAGGGTATGGATAGGTTAAAAAACTCTCTCGAAAGTATGTAGGTTTGCTGGAAGAAGGAATAAAAACAAAGCAGGAAATGAAAGCAGAAGAAAAAAGTCCAAAAAATAAGGTGCAATGCACCACTTTCTCTTTTTTTCAACTGCGTAATACCCAACACAAGACATGTAGTCTAGAATTTAATTTTTATTTTGGGAATTTATTTAGTTTAGTATATCTGGTAGTTGTAGTAAATCGAAATTTACTAATTGGTGTGATAATTAACAAGTATGTGTCATCCAAGTGGGATTACAAGGAAAAGTGCAACGCTGCTTATTGCAGCAATGCAGTTTGTAAGTTTAATAAATTTTATTAAATCTGTAAACAAATTATTTTTTTGTAAGACTTAAAGGTAGTTAATTTTTTTTCTTGTAATTTTTTTTTTCAGATGCACGGTTTCTTCATATTTATTTCGGCGACAATTACTGTGAATCATACAAGTCGTGTGGCGTTTTTGGTGGTTATATTTGTGGCAGCGATTTATATGTGGTTGGCTTTAGTTTTATTTGTGGGTGTAAATACGGTAAGACATACAATTATTTTTAAAAGTTCAGTCTAGGATAAGGAAATTTTTTAAAGTGGTCAAGTGTTTATAAATATATTTAACTCTTTTTCTTTAGAAACGGGTTAACATGATGATTTTATGGTTGGCATGGTCCGCTGTTATTCTGATCCTTTTTGTGATTAGTGTCCCTTTCATGGCTATTTATGCTTATACGATTACTGAAAACCATTTGAAAGGAGCAAATTTTGCTAGTGCTTTTCTCATGTTTTCACTATCCTTCTTTCTACATTGTTTTTTCATTCATGTGGTGTATGGATATTATGAGGAGGTTGTGAGACAGCAGATTGAAGAGGAGCTTTATATTGAAAATACTCAAGGTTTACCAAGACCTGGTGAAATTCAAGGAAATTATGGGATTCAAAACCAAATTATTTAAATAACTCAATATAATAATTATCTAATAGTTATACTACTTAATTATAAAAATTTTGTAATTTTTGCACACCTAAAAACAAAATAAAAAATGTATAAATTTGAAAAAAAAAATCATCGTGTAATTTTTTATACCAGAGGGCTTTTAATTAGTAGCTTGGCACTAGACTGAAATCATTTTTTACTATATTGTTGGTTGATGTAATGATTTTATTTTATTTTAAATAACAACTTGTAAATTTGAACTTAATTTTTTTTGCTAATATTGAATATGCTTTGATTTATGTACATTTACTTTATGTTTTTCTAATAAAAAACCCAAAATTTCCTTTTCGAATTTCTCCTTTCTTCATCCTTCTGAGCTCTAAAGTCTTGCCATTCTTTACGCAGCTTAGGTTTTTGTGGTCCCCAGCGATGGGTAGGCTTCAATGCCAATTGAAATTTCTAGTTAAAAAATAATAAAGCAAGAAATCACCAAGTATACAAATTAAGTGCATGGTCATAGACTGTACATTTAATTATTTTTCTTTAAATTTACCTCTTTTAATGTATCCCCCTTTCTAGTTAAAACAGCATGAATACCCCAAGCGGGAATCAAACCAACTGCAAATCCAGTCAAGCACCATCCACAAACTAAAAATAATAAATAAAAAAAACAACAATAATTCAGTCTATGATCAGGTAACTAATTTTGATAATCAAACATTTTTTAGACGTATATTTACTTGTGGCAACGGCAGGATACGCGACACCTTCTGAAGCAAACTCCGGTTCCGTAATAAGATAATAGAGTAAATTAGCTAGTAGCCCAATAGGTATAACAATTCCCCAACAAGCTCTCCAATAAATACCAACGTATCTTCCCAACATAAACTCAATATCATTACAAAAGTTCCTCAATCCATAACAATAGCTTAGTCCCGCACATTCCAACATGGCCATTACGTAAATTACAAAACCTGAGCCGTAGTGGTCGATAAGGTCAAGCATTTTCATGCCACCTTCTGAAACATACATTAGACCGATAAGGCAACCGCATGTACAAACCACGCCGGTAACCATCCAACGCTTCCAGTTTGGAAATTGATCACAAATTATGGTAATTATGCCACCGGCTAGGGATGTAGCGGAACCGATTCCTAAGGTAAATAACATGAGGAAAAATAGGACAGCGAATAGTTGGGGTACCCAGTCAAATGAGGCAATGGCTTGGGGATAAAGGACAAAAGCAAGACCGGGACCGCCAATGCCTTCAATGTCTTCGAATTCTTTGCCAGAGACTTCCATTAAATTGCCGATTACGGCAAATATTGTGGTTCCGGCAAGGAGGGAAGTGAAGGTGTCCATGAAACTAATGATTAGAGCGTCTCTATAAAAAAAATTGTAAAAATGAAATTCGGAAAGATGAAAATTGTTATTTTTTTTAAAAAAAAATTCTTAATTCGTAAGAATTTGTAAATTAAAAAATAAACAGTTAAAATTCAATCATGAAAAATTGAGCTTTATACGATTTTTCGATCAATTTTTCTGTTAATATAATACTTGAAAGTTCACAAAATTATAAAAATCGAAAGTATAAAATTTTAAAATTCGAAATTTTATAAAATTTAGAATTCAGAAGGTTATAAAAAATTTAGAATTCGAAATTTTATAAAAATTTAGAATTCGAAAGTAAATAAAAATTTAGAATTCGAAATTTTATAAAAAATTTAAAACTCAAATTCATAAAATTGTTTTAAAAAAATGCATTTAAGTATGTACTAATGTCGAAAATTCGTTATATCCTAAAATTCGATTTGATGTCAAGAAAAATATGTATATATTTTATTTAACTTACTTGTACACATTCTGCCTAAATCCATTATAAGAACTAAACATAATAACCGGTCCAAATCCCGCCGACAACGAAAAGAAACATTGTTCCACTGCCGCATACCATACCTTTGGCTTAATAATTTCACCCCATTGTGGTTCCAAAAACACTTTAATTCCCTTCCAAGCTCCTTTCAACGTTACCCCTCTAATTAGCAAGATGAGCATAACAACATAAGGAAAAATTGCCGTGAAATATGCCACCTTTCCTGAACTTTTTACTCCTTTCACCAAAGACAAAAAGATGAGCAACCAAGTAAACCCCAAACAGAGCACAAGAGGCCAATGCAATTGTCCCAAGCCACCATCAATATCTTTCAGTTGTGGGTTTACCGTATATCTACAAAACCACAATCGCACCAAAAAAATTATGTCAAAAATATTTCCTTGAAATCTTTCATTTGTTTTCATTTAAAACTTACTTGTAATAATAAGAAGCCAAATTATTTTTCACATCGTCCATCTCACAATTAAAACCATATTTTTCCAGATGTTCTGGATTACACTTTGCCCAAGGCAAAATTTTCGAAAAGCTAAAAATGAAAAAGTAGACCGTAATCGCCATCAAAGCGCAGTAATAAGAGACCACACAACAGACTCCAGTAATGCTTCCATATCCAACACCCTTAAATATTGGCGCCATGTTCCAAACTTTGACCTGCCCGTATCGGGAAAATTGACCCAAACACATTTCCAAATAGTACAACGGTCTTCCAATCAAAAGCAGCACGCAAAGATAAGGAATTAGAAAAGCTCCTCCCCCATTCTTTGCCGCAACACCAGGAAAACGCCAAACATTTCCTAGACCAACGGACATACTAATACAGCTCAGTAGAAACTCCAGAGGGTTATCCCAAGTGTCACGGGCGTCACCCCCATCATCACCATTCCCACCATTTTCTTGATCTTGTACCTATTTTTTTGTTAAATAAATAAAAAAATACGTCATCAGTCGAGTCATCAGTTACGAGAGAAAAAAAATGAGTTCAATGGCTTATCTTTAAGCTAAGCTTATCAAACTTACTGATTGACTGATTGTAGCAAGTTCCCCGTTTTCATTTTTATTTTTCAATGCAAATCTTGGCTGTTCGGGACTTCCAATGAAGCCAATTGGTGGTGGGGCGTCTGGGTTTTTAGGCTTTTGACCACCTACTTCACTACCTGTGATCTAAAACATTAAAATATTTGATTAATAATTAAAATACTAACTCATTAGTTTAACTTTAATTAAATAGTCTTACGATTCTTGGTAAAAACTGCCTTGGTGCGGGCTCCACAGGTATGGTTCCATCCAGCTCGTCATTCTGATAGGCCGAGTTGTAATATTCTCCATTCTAAATTAAAATTAAAATCTCAGTTTAATGTAAAATCCTGCATTGCTTTAAAATTTTCTCTTGTGTAATCACTGTACTCATTAAAGAGAACAATGCAAATTTAGTGATGTCATGATAAACGCATATCATATCAATCAGATATTTTGTACTCGATCGTTAGGTAGCCTTATTTAATAACTAAACAAGGTTCGCTCTGCTTTGATTTATTTGTTCAATGTAAAGCTTCTGTGTACACATTATAGAACATGTGTGAGATAACACGTTAAAATCATGTTACAACACAAATCTATACCTAATACATGTAGTTTAAACCAACACCCAGTTATAATCGTTTTCTGTCACCCAATTTTTAAAAATGATTCTGTGCTAATTTTTCTAAAGAAGAAAAATACTCATTTAAAACGTTTTCGAAAAAAAATACTCAGAATATTATTTTTTTTAAACTAGGCTTAATTTTTACAAAGTATCCATTAGGTATACTAATTAATTTAGTATATTGGTTAAATGTAATGTATACCGTTATCACTTACTATTATACTAGTAAGCTGATAAGCTGTCACTCAAAAAATAACACAATTGCAATACAATGTAACCTGTGTTTAATTATTAAAGCTGTTAAAACAAGTTAAGGATGAACTTCACCTTGACCAACACTCGAATATATATTAGCACATAACTTGATAACATTGGTAAAACGGAGTAATGCATTCTCTTGGAATATTTCGATATTTGGTCTGGTATATAATTTACTAAACGCCAGTTTAACATAAAAGTTTTATTGCATTTTAAATGCATGGCTGTTGAAAATTATGTCGTTTTTTATTGTAAAAATATCATAAAATTAAATTAACCTTTTGGCTCAACATAAGACTCCTAAAATATGCTGTTGTTATGGAAAATTGTAGCGAATATAAACGTTTTTATTACAAAAATAAAACGTTCCATTAAATTTTCACAGAGATTGCGTGGGCGGAATAATAAAGTACTTTATTTATGAGTTCTAAATCGTGTGTATATTTTTAATTGTATAAAATTACAAACTGAATTGAATGATAAATAAATATATTACCTGTTTAGTTTCCATTTTCCTAAAATATTGATAGAATTCGAGTGATTTTGTCAACAAAATTTATATCTATTTTTTAAACACCTTCTTTAAAAGCTAAGCATTTCTGTTCCCATTTGCAAATCACTTGAAAATTTAGACTAAACTTAATATAAAATATTAACTACTAAATATTCTTTTATACCACACCTAACAAACTTAAAGCCTAACACCACCAACCCAAACAGTTAAAAAGACAACAGCAATCTGAGCTCTTTGCAATAAAGCTGGAGATTTTTTTTCGCATTCATTTTTATTTTATTCCCATTGACTATATTTTTTTTCGCTATCATCATATCAACCAAAAGTTATTTTATCAGTAGTCCGGATTTTTAACGCTTATCTATTTGATGGATGAATACTCAAAATATACGGTGGTATACAAGCTTAAAATACATTCATTCAATATGCTTCTCATTTTTTTTTACAAAAATTCCAGCCGTTAACCCTATCATCCGAATGTTCGTCATATCCATTTACGTTTACCTTTATCAAAAAAAAATTACTCTCGTACAACAGATTCGAATGCATTGTCATTTTTAATATATATTGTTCTATTGTAACTACACCACTTGGTTGACTTTTTTTCTGCCAAAAACTTTTTTTTAACAAAGAAGATCAAGTATGTTCGTTAATTTGATAAGATATTACATCATATCAATTATATTTATTAAATACGCAATTCGATTAATTCACCTGCCTGTAATAATTATAACAAGTTACAACGAGTCATTAAAAATCAGAGCAAGTCAAGTATATTTGCTTTGTAAAAAATCACATTTGAAAAACTATGCATTCGATTAAACTTTGTCCAGACAATTTTCTGAACGATAATAAATTTTTGTCAACTGAAATAATGTTATCATGTCAATATTTCAAATATCGACTAACGTCATTTAAGAACTTCAAAAAAAAATATTTAGTTTATCTGCCAACGTTAAACAATGAGCTTTTTGAAAATTTGTATCAAAATAGATTGTTAAATTGACATGAACAATTTTACGAGAAGAGATTCGACTCTGCATTGAATTTGTGCTTCTTTATATATTAGTATGCGTGTAAAATATAGTGCAAAAAATGTTGATTGATGATCCATTAAATGAAAAAAAAAACTGTATTGACAATTGACAAGCATAAGTAAACAAAACGTTCGCAAAAATATCTGTGTAATTTGCAATATACGTCATTCGTCTATACATGCTTTACTATGTATCATTCAGATTTCAGATCAAAGTACATTATTCGAAAGACAAATGAACTTACATTGCAGTGAACTGCTACTTGCAAAAAATTGGCAATGTCACGTGCTATTAGAGTGATCATTCATAATATGCAATTTCACCATTTTATTTAGAAGAAAACCAAAATAATTGCATAATATTTATAAAAATATTGTTAGATAGTTAGTTTTTTTTATTAAAGTCGGTAAATTCAAGTGATATGTTTTTGTATATTTGGTTTATTTTAATATGAAACAAATGCGGAAACCTGGAAATTAATGGAAAATTGAACAAAAGTTTATCGGTCATTCAACCGGTTTACAAGAACGGAGAAATGTTTTAATGCATTTTAATTCACAAAAAAAAATCGTCTTTTCTAAATTAAACGACCAAATATATTCTTTGATTTGTAATCCAAATAATCATCCATCCAAAAAAATCTGTTTATTCCTTGAGAGCCTCCCCTGTCATCAAATTCTTTCCATTGCACTTGTCTTGGTTGCAGTAACAACGGTGCATTTCCCCCGCCGGATTGTCCTTCTCTAATTCGCACTTTGTTTCCGAATTGCTAGCCAGTTTTTTGAGAACGCAGCCCCTGTGCAATATTTCCTTTTTTCCGTTCACCTTTTGAAAACACACCATTCCACCCTCAATACAGTCTAAAGTCTCCAACTTTTTGGTGTCAGCGCACATTTCTTTCGTATTGCACAGGTAGCATGTTCCTACAACAAACAAGTAGCCACATTAAAAAAATTATTCTATTTATAACTTTAAATGCAGGGCTTAAATTTATTTGATCTGCTTACCACTCTCTGCAAACGAGTATGATACCATTACAAATGCCACAATAACAACTGACACCAAACGAATTAGCGAAAATATTTTATTTCTACCAAAATATTGTAAAATGAAAAAATATTGAGTATTCAAAGCCAAAGCTTGGTTTTTTTTTTCTTCTCAAATTCTAAAGAAAAAGTAAAATTGTTACGAGCATAGGAATTGTCTGCTTGCTTGTATAAAAGAAATCTTAAGCTCATTCCTAGTCGTTAGTTAAGATGCTACCTGCGCATATTTGTGACGCATTGAGAGATTTTTATGAGTTGTAAAATTAGCTATTGTGAAAGATAAGAAATAATGTCTAAAATACAAAAAAACCGTAATCAATTTTATAGAAGCTGTTATCAATCCTATAACGAGCTATACAAAGCTATTTGCTCACAAAAAGTGTATTAAAAAAATTAATAAAATATGGCAAGCGATATTTGTAAGAGAAGAGGAAATCTTTTTATCCTAATGATAAATTTATTTTAATCAAAGTCATGTGATTACAAAAGACAATGTAATTTTATTATAAATGCTAATTGTATAGATAACGCTTCAAAAAACAAAATTAGGCATATTTTTTTTATATATGGTGCGAATAAAACATGTTAATTTAAAAAAAAAAAACTTAAAAATTCTAAATAACATTTTTAATTAAATATTGGTTTTCTCCAAAAAAAAACACTTTTGTAAAGACTACCCCAACTGTCTTGAAGGAATTACAATTAAATATTCAACAAATTATAGGCGGTAGGCTGGTAGTTCAATTCAACTAGATGATCCATTAAATTAAAAACTGTATTGACAATTGACAAGCATAAGTAAAGAAAATATGCACAAAAATATCTTGGTAATTTGCAATATACGTCATTCGTCAATAAATGCTTTACTCTCTTATTCAGATTTAGATCAATGCAATCAATACAAACGCAATGCGATCAATTCATGCAATTTTATCATTTTATTTAAGAAAGAACCAAAATATTGCACTTTTTTTTTATAAAACGAGTTGTTATATAGCTAGTTTTTTTATTAAAGTCATTAATTTAAGTATTATGTTTTTGTGTATTTGTTTTATTGTAATTTTTTAAAAATTAAATCAGCTAATTTTTTAATAAAACACCCAAAATTTCCTTTTCGAATTTCTCCTTTCTTCATCCTTTTGAGCCCGAAATGCCTCCCACTCTTTCCTAAGTTTAGGCTTTTGTGGACCCCATCTATGAGTGGGTTTTAATGCAAGTTGGAATTTCTATTGAAAATAAACAAAAAAAAATACAAAATTTAACACAAAATTTAACTCATCAAACTTAAATAATTTAACATTTAAATATTTTACCTCTTTAAGAGTATCCGCTTTTCTAGTTAAAACTGCATGACACGCCCACGCCGGTATCAAAAGTACTGCAAAACTCGTCAAAGCCCATCCAAAACCTAAAAAAAAACATCAAAACAATTTATTTTCAAAAAACTTAACCAAATTTACAATTCGAATATTTTTTTTCGAATATTTTAACACCTGTCGCTATTTTCGGATAAGGTTCCGGTCCCGATTGATATTCCGGTTCGGTTGTAAGATAATAAAGCAAATTAGCTAGTAACCCAACCGGTATAATAAATCCCCAACAAGCTCTCCAATAAATTCCAACGTATCTTCCCAACATGAACTCAATATCATTACAAAAGTTTCTCAATCCATAACAATAGCTTATTCCTGCACATTCCAGCATAGCCATTACATAAATTACGAAACCTGCACCGTAATGGTCAATAAGGTCAAGCATGAGCATGCCCCCTTCTGAAACGTACATCAGACCGATAGCAAAACCACACGTGCAAACGATGCTAGTTACTAGCCAACGTTTCCAGGATGGAAATTGATCACAAATTATGGTAATTACGCCACCGGTTAGGGAAGTTGCTGAACCTATGCCTAGGGTGAACATCATGAGGAAAAATAGAACAGCGAATAGTTGGGGTACCCAATCGAATAGGGCGATAGCTTGGGGGTAAAGGATAAAGGCTAGACCGGGACCTCCTATTCCCTCGATTTGGTCAAACGTTTTGTTGGATTTGTACATGAGGTGGCCTATGACGGAAAATATTGTGATGCCGGCAAGGAGAGACGTACAAGTGTCTAGTACACTGATTATTAGGGCATCTCTGAAAAAAAATAAGTAATGAAAAATTAGTTTATTTAAAAAAATCGAATTTTAGAATTTTTTTCGAATTTTAGAATTTTTTTCGAATTTTAGTATTTTCGAATTTTAGAACTTTTTCGAATTTTCGAATTTTAGAACTTTTTCGAATTTTCGATTTTCCAAATTTTTCGAATTTTCGAATTTCCAATTTTTCGAATTTTAGATCTTCCAAATTTTTCGAATTTTTTGAATTTTTAAAGATTTTTCGAAGTTTTAAATTTTAGAATTTTTGATTCTTTCGAATTTTAATTTTTTAATGTTTTAAATAACAATTATAAATTTTGTAAAATTTCAAAATTCGAAATTTGATTATATTTTAGACTTGTCTTACTTGTAAATATTTTGTTTAAATCCATTATATGAACTAAACATAATCACTGGTCCAAATCCAGTTGCCAAAGAAAAGAAACATTGTTCTACAGCTGCATACCAAACCTTTGGTTTCACAATTTCACCCCACTGCGGTTCCAAAAATACTTTAATCCCAACCCATGCTCCTTCCAATGTAACTCCACGAATAAGCAATATAATAATCACAACATAAGGAAAAATCGCCGTGAAATATGCAACCTTTCCCGAACTTTTAACTCCTTTAATAAGAGACAAGCAGATTAAAAACCAAGAGAATCCTAAACAGATTACCAATGGCCAATGTAACTGCCCCAGGCCATCATTTATGTTAGGAAGTTGTCTGTTTACAGAATAACTGAAAAAAACACAAGAAATAAATCCATTTTATGTTTTATGCAAACCAATTTTTAGGTCAAACTAAATTATGTCATTTGGCCCTTCGTCCAAAAAAATTCTGCTAACAGTCCGACCACCACAAACTTAATTTTAATTTTTAATAATTACCTGTAATAATACGAAGCCAAATTATTATCAACATCCGGATCTGAACATTTAAAATCAGGATGCTTTTCTTGATGGCAAACCGCCCAAGGCAAAGTTTTCGAAAAGCTAAAAACGAAAAAGTAGACCGTAATCGCCATCAAAGCACAGTAATAAGAGCACACGCAAATCACCCCAGTAATACTCCCATATCCCACCCCCTTAAAAATCGGCGCCATATTCCAAACTTTGACCTGTCCGTATCGTGAAAACTGACCCAAACACATTTCCAAATAGTACAACGGCCTTCCAATGAATAAAAGTACACAAAGATAAGGAATTAGGAAAGCTCCTCCGCCATTCTTTGCGGCAACACCAGGAAAACGCCAAACATTTCCTAGACCAACGGACATACTAATACAGCTCAGTAGAAACTCCAGAGGGTTATCCCAAGTGTCGCGGTCATCGTCATCTTTTTCTTCAACCTTTTCATCTTGACCTTGTACCTAAAATGTAAATTAACCGTAAACCAATTTAACTTTAAATATTGCATTTAAACCATTGTATAAAAATTTGCGTATCAATTTTTTAACTTAAGATAAGCATTTTTTTAGGTCTTATCTTTTTATTTAGGTTTATCAAAGTAAAATTACTCACTGATTGACTAATTGTCTCAAGTTGCCCTTTTTCATCTTTTAGCCCATCGTCTGTAATCACAATACTGCTTATATTTTTCTCATCCTTTTCGTTTGCTAGGGTCTAAATTTTCCATGAATATTATAATTAATGTTATAATTTTAATCATGTTAACTAAATATATCTATATAGTAATTATAATTATAATTACAATTCTCGGTAGAAAACTTCTGGGTGCAGGTTCCACAGAAACAGGATCATCCAGCTCATTATATTCATAGCCATTGTTTAGGTACGCCTCATCCTAAAAAAATCACAGTAGGAAATATAAATAGCTAATTTACAAGATAATTAATTAATATTACCAATAAAAATAAATATTAAAATCACGAAAAATCTATATTTTTACCTTCTTGTTATCCATTCTTAAAGTCTTAATTATCAAATCGAACAAATAATTTTATATAACTTTGATTCATTACTAAATTTACCAATTATTAAAATAATATTTAACGTTAATTAATTTTGACTGTACGATTTAATAGGGAAATAGTAACTAAACAAGATCGATTAAAAATTAATGGCTTAAATTCTCACACCATTTATTTCACAATTTAAAACCCATCACCCAAAATTAATACTCTTATCAGCTCACTTACCAAATTATTTAATCTTTGTCGGATATTCAATTAAAATTATATTTGGCCAGATTTTGACACTTTTTAATAAATTATCAAATTGACAAAAGTTTTCTCATATAAATTCTGATAACTTGACAAATTTACTTTTGCGGCAGTATTTAAAAGGCAATGCCGCCTTATCAGTATGAATAATTTAATTTGATAGATAATCAAACTAGACCTTTTTTTTGGTGATAAGGTATCTTTTATAATGATAACATAATATGGAACGTTTTCCATGCAAATTACTGAAAACATGATAATAATTTTTAATTCTAAAAACTAATACAACTTTTTTTTTCATGTCTCGAAAATAAATGCAAAAAATAAAAATTATCTCTCCGATCAAAATTTGGGGGAATTTTTTTTTTTTTTTTGTATTTTATTTGTCAAAAAATCACAAATAAAAATTTATAATTTGAAATTCAATAAAATAACATAATATTTTTTTTTTGATTGATCAGCTAAACTGCTACTCTTTTTTTTAGTTGTGTTTTTTGGTTTTGCCGATCGGTCAGTTTAAATAAAGTTTACCCTTTTTAAGATCTCAGCATATCTTTTTCAAAATTGATCCCCTAAACAACTGGGTTCAGTGGTCCACCAAGACCAAATAGATCAACATTTAGGAAAAAATGGTCTATATAGTGGCTTTAAGCTTGCAAGCCACTCCGGTAGTGCTAAATTTCGATACGCCCCCGAGTCCCTGGTAATTAGCAGAGAAATATAGTAGAAAAACTGAATTTTTTTGGATGACTTACCAAATTTTAAATTATTTTTCGGATTATTATGTAAACGTATCAGTCTTTATTTGACACTTATCATCAGTATATTATATCACAATTTTTATACTAGTCTATTACAATTTTTTTTTCTTCTTCAATCCTAAAATTAATCCTGTTTGTTTCACTTCCACGAAAGTGTTTAAAAGTAAAAAGAAATTTTAAATATCCAATGAAGTATATTAAATTACTCCACAAAATTTTGTCCTTTCCTCTCGAACACATCATTTTGTTTAGCTTTAATGAAACGTTTTTTTGTTGTTCCCTAACCATTAAGCTGGCTCATCCTAGATAAGTAATTAAACAATTAAAATATATTTATCCAAATTCTCTTTTTACTAAAAAATTAAATTCCTCTTCAAAAATTAAATATTAACTTAAAAAAAGTGCTTACTTCAATTTATTTAAGGTTCCACACGATACCACCCATCAATACCACCTTTACCATCATTCTGATCTTCAAAACCCGTCCCACAATTTCTAACGCACTTGGGTGCATAAAATATTCCACAATTTTTAGTACACTTGGATATATATTCTTGATATTCTTTCCATTTCATAATTTCGTTCAAATCCAAATCCCCCTCCTTCCCCACCCTTCATCCCCCCTTTCAAACTTACTATCACGTATAAAATTCTAAAAACTACCAGAAATCCCACAAATTTAAATTTAAAACCCATTTTTTATTTTTCCCAAAGCAATTTTCTCAAAATAATAGTTTATATTGTTATTATCATCAAATCTATTTTCAATCTTACTAACTTTTGGCAAAACTTCAATTATTTTTATCTCTATTTTTATTTAATTTAAATTACCAATTGAACTAATAATTTTAAAGTAAGTAATACCTCACATTGTTTGGTTATATTATAAGTCACTGAGCATCTTTTTCTTTCTCTAAATTTTCAAATCACCCCAAAACATTCTACAAGCACGTGGAGATATAAATACCAATAATTATATAAAATAATGCAGTTTGGCTGCTTTTAAAGTTTTAATGCAACATTAACTAATTTACTTCCTTACATTTTACATGCAATAAATAAAAAAATAAACACAACTTTTTTTTTTGTTTTGAATCTTTTTATTCCATTTTTTAATTTTTTTTTTCTTCATGCGTCATATTTTTTTAATTTTCATGTCATTTTTTTTTCTTTGCATAACAATCCATCATTATTTTTTGTATGCATTTCAACAGCGCAATTATTTACAAAGTTTATTTCTTTTTAATTATTAGCTTTATAACAATATATATACATATATATTTACAATAGAAGTATTTTTCTTGTGAATTATATATATATTTTTTTCACAGGCTATATAATTTTCGATATAGAATTTATATATATTAAATTGTTATCCATTTTTTGCTAGAATTAAAACACCGTTTGTTTTTTTACTCTTTTGCAAAATTTTCAAAAAAATTGTACAATAATTTTTAACCATTTACATTTTTTAAATCTCTAAAAACTTTTATACATAGAAATCAGTACGTATGTATTACACAATTTATATATAACATGAATACTATCCTATACATCATAAAAATTATAACATAATTTTAATTATACTATATAAAATCTATCATATATATTTAGAATTATCAACGTTATTAAATTGTTATTTTTTTTTTGAAAATGTACACACATTTATTTTTAACTAGATATTTTTTTGCATAATTTTATCATAAAAAAATTATCATTGTCATTTTTTATTATTTCATATTTTGCATTTATTTAAAATCTATTCATTATTTTAAAGACTGAAACTTGTAAATCTTTTTCCGGTAGTTACATCACTTATTATAGATGAATAATTTTTAAAGTGTTTCGTTGTAAAGCAGCATAACAGTCAAGTTCACAAATACCTATCATAATAACTTGCATAATAAAAGTTATTTTTAAGGGTACAGTTAAAAATTTACATTAATTAAAGTGGAAACAAGAAAGCAGAAAAAAACACCAAACCAAAATAAAATTTAACTAATTTTTTTGTTTAAAGCTAGAAAAAATTAAAGAGTTTTTACATAATTAATTATTTTTTTTACAAGCAAAGCTTATTTTCAATCTTAAAAGCATAATAATCATTTTACCCCAAAAAAAAATTATTTCACAACAAAAAATAAACGTAAAATTAAAATAATTATTTTAAAATGCGATATAATTATTTTTATATAATAACATGGAAGACTACAATAATTTTTTTACAATGTATTTTTTTTACATTTCGCATTGCTACACTTTCGCGGCGTTGTGTTTGCTCTGCTCTGATTGTTTCTGGGTTGCGTGCGCGTTGGCAGATTGAGGTACTGGAATAGGTCGTGAACGTGAAGGCGGGGGTGGTGGTGGTGGAGTGGTACTAGTTGTTGCGGATTCGGAAACAGTGCGACGTCGTGAAAACGTTAGGGAAGGACGTTGACCTGGTTGACTCAACTGTTTCCTGTTTGGTACACCAGAGAGCGGGGCAACCTTATCGGATTCGGAGGAGCGGCGTTGTCGAGCCATTCCTGGGATAATGCCACGTGCAGCATTCTGAAATAAAGAAAAAAAAATAATTAAAACAAAATAATAAAAATAATTAAATAAAAAATAAAAATAAGTAATTTAAAACACTAAAAATTAATTTAATTATTTTTAAAACTTACCGCTCGTTTGAAATCATCAATAGTATTAAACTCTTTCAAAATCTCATCCAACTCCTTATTCCACTCTAACTGCTTAGCATTCTTGTAATATTTCCTAAAAGCCCAATACTTTTCCAACCCATACAAGTCCCCCTTTTCCCTAAAGTCCCTCAACGTCTCCTCCTCAAAATCCTTAAACAGCTCCCCCCTAAACCTATTCTCCAGCCCATAACTGTAAAATCGGAAGAGGCACTCCAGCCCATACCTAAATCCCTGCTCACCATCCTCCCCCGCAAGTGCTCTAAATTCTTCGTACATTTTTCTATTGAAATTCTCCCTAAGGAAAAAGCTCCAAAAGCGGTAAAGCGTATTCATTTCTTGGGAAATCCCACAGCCCAGTCGTTTCCTTTCTTTTAGGCATCTTGCGTGATACTTGCTGTAAACTTGTTGAACAAACCCGTTTTCTTGAAGAAGGGCATGGGAAGGGTGCTGGAATGCGGGTAAACTGGAACCCAAGCTGCTAGAAGCACCGGCACTGCCAACACAGTCTTTTGGGCTTGTTCCGGCTCCCGTTGAACTAAAAAATTTTTAAAAAATATATTTTAAAAATTATATTTAAAAAAAGTAATTAAAAAATTAAATTTATTAAATTAAAAATACTACAAAATAATTAAAATGTTTCTTTTTTTTAAATTAAATTAAATTAATTATTTTTTAACTGTCCGGCAATTACCAATGACTAAAAGGCCAGCACAACCTTAAGGCTCTCTGCCACCCCGTTTAATTACCAAATTTTTATTTAATTTAGCACAAGTTCTACACCCAATTTCCCATTTTACTTAGAAAAAAATCGGGCTCTAGCATGTGCATTCACTTAACTAACTAACTACACTAATTAATTTAAAATTCTCCATCCAACCTACCTTGTACTCACTGTCCTCGTCCTTCTACTTCTCTTATCCATAATCCACCCCACATTACTTTCCTCCCTCGCCCCCACCTCATCCCCTCCCCCATCTCCCCCTCCTCCTCCTCCACCCCCACCTTGTGCCGGATAAAATCTCGGTTGATCTCCCCTTCTCCTCTGTCCCTTATGTCTTTTCCTTCCCCCTACACCCCCTCCCCCTCCACTCACACTTCCATACGGCGTATTCACAGGAGCCGGCGGCGGAGGTGGACAAACCTCCGGATTATTCGCCCTAGGCGTCGGTGGCGCCATCTTCTCGAAATGCTCCTTACTAATCAAATTCACCGTACTAAACGCCCCCATACTCCCACTCTTCGGCTGCGAAGTACTCAGCACCCCCGCATCTCCATCCAAGTCATCCTCATAATATCTCAACCCATCGTTTATCACCTGCGCCAACTCTTGAGTCATTTTCGTCCTCGTCGTCCAATTTCCGGTGCGGTCGTAACCTTCATGCTTTAAAGGCCTATTAGTTGCCGGACTTGTCACTTGAACAGTTACTGGAGCACTTGTTGCCGCAGGGCTTCCACTCGTTTGCTCCCTTCTCTTCTGCGTAAATATTACAATCTTGTCAATTTCCGAGTCTGATAGCTCATCATCCTCATAATCCGAATCTTCAGTCCTTCAAAAAAAAAATTAAATCTCAATTAAAATCCATCCACCAATTAACTTAACTATAATTATAATTAATTTAAAACTAATCAGCAAACAACGTATATCACCAAGGCAATTTAAAAAGAAACCACTCTTTGGTCTGTCGGGGAAAGAAGTTTGGAATCATCACTTTAACTTTAATTGACCAATTAAAAATATTTAAATATTTTTCTAACTTACAACGAGTATCGACTACTAGAAAAATTCCTTCCTCTGGCCGTATACTCCACCGTATCCTCCTCAAACTGAAAAGCCAGCTCCTCCCCATAAAAATCCCCTCCTCCCCCGCCTCCCACCACCGCACTGCAACTCAAGCTAGTTCGCTTTCTCTCTTTATTCACCACCGGCTTGGGTTTCCTCTTCACCTCCCTCCACGACTCCTCCAAACTCCTATCCTCCTCCACCTCCACCGCTACTACTGGATGAGGTGACTTCTCCTCCGTCCCCTCCTCCACATCCACCTCCTGTTTTGGTACAAATTCCGCCACATTAGGATTTAAAATCTCCGATGTCGCCTCATTCTCCTCCTCCTGTCTCGTCAGAGGTGACCCTGACCTCGGCCCCGCCTCCAATCTAGTCCTTTGAAAAGGTATACTCGGCATTGGAGCCGGTGAAGGCGCAGATGCGATGTCCCTCAAAGGCCACTTCTCCGGATCCACCTTCCCCCTCACCAAACCCTTTTCCGGACTGTTAAGCTCTAGCAACTCAGATCCCTCTATGGCGCTTATCACAATCTGATAATCTTGTGTCATATTCTTCACCCTTGGAAACGTAGCGATAAGGTGTACAGGAAGATAACCCGCACTATCCATTTTCCTCCTCAGAAAAAAATCCTTTTCCAAATTTTCTTCACTGAAGTAGTATTCTCTACACCACAAAAAAAAACAATTTAAAAAATTAATTACTCATCTAATTAAATTCCTTAATTAAAATTAATTACAAAGATAATTATATTTCTTATCAGGGAACAACGTATATCACCATAAAATTTTAAAAAGAAACCACTCTTTGAGGTCTGTCGGGGAAAGAAGTTCGTAACTCATCATTGAAAAAAATATATTTATTTTTCGAACATTTTTCTCGAACACTTAATTATTTTCCACCAACTTACATTTGTTTCCGAACAAGTTCCGTAATAATCCCATGATCCACCGGTGGTGGTCCATAGACACTTGCCACTTGAGCATCTTGAACAACTGCTGGTTGAGCAACTGGAGCCACTGCCGCCCCCACACCTCCTGCAGCTGCAGATACCGCCGGTGCTGCCCCTGGTGCCGGTGGAAGGAACCCATTCCAGACATAAGGCATCACAAAATCCGTCACCCCGGGATACACAGGCACCAGCGTCGTAAAATCGGGAGGAAAATCCGCAAACCCCCCAGCAGCGCCATCACCTCCAGAGGGTACTGGGCTTATTGGAGGTTCCATTGATCCACTTCTTCCACCACCCGACCTCCCACCACCACCTCCTCCCCTCATTGGTCTACCTCCTCCCTGTCCACCGCCTCCACCTCCCCCTCCACCACCACGTCCCCCTCTTCCTCTACTATGATGATGCGGAGGTCCCCTCCTACTTTGAGGAGGATGATGATGACCATGACCACCACCTCCTGCCCTTTCCCCCTTGTGTCCTCCTCCCCCTCCCCCATTACTACTACTTTCCCCCCTATCCCCTTGAGGAATCTCCAAAGGCACCCACTTCTGCTTCGCCGTCCTTCTGCTCACCTTCGTCACCTTTCTCTGCTGACCTCCATGACCACCTCCTCCTCCTTCCTCGATCTCCTCACTAGAACCACTTGCCTGTCCATCCGTATCATTCTGCAGTTGCAGGGCAGTCTTATGTCCACCTCCTCCTCCCCCTCCCCCAATCTCCTCACTTCCCGAATCCGTCGAGTCAGTATTATTATTCCTAAATCGAACCGCTTTATTTTGCGGCGGTAGAACACCCGAATTTGATGCAGACGTACTTGCTCCAGAAAGAGGAGGTGTCCCCTCTTTACCCGTCGCCTCTCCCAAAGTTGGCCAATCCACTGAAGCGGTCGCCTCCGCCTGACTTTGGTGAAAATTACCGGCAGTCGTCCTCTTCCATGACTTGGGTGGCTGTGTCTGCGTCTGCGCTGATGGCTGGACTATAACAGGCTGGTTGACTGATGTGACCACCTCAGCTTTTGCCACTGGCACCACCCCAGAGGCAGTGGTGGTCTTGGTGTTGGAGGAGGATGACCCCACTGGAGGGGATGGCCTTATCAATGAAGGCAAATCATTTGCATTTCTACCTAATGACTTATTAGATTGGGATGATGGTGGAGGCAGTGGCGCCCTCTTTTGCTGAGTAGACTCCAACCTCCCCCCTCCTCCTCCTCCCCTTTGGCTTATCTTCTGTTTACTTTGCAGCTGAGCCTGGCCCGAGGGGGGTTGTGGCTGTGGTCGTGCTGGGGACCTTTCTGGCTGCTGCACACGTGTCTCTTGTGTATTCCTCTTTCCTCCCGTTAAAACCTGTGCCGCATTGGCATTCACCCTCCAAGGATTCACCTTTGGAGGCGGTGCAGGCGTCATAATCACCTCCACTTCTCCTCCCCCTCCCCCTTTATTTCCATTTTGTTCCAATCCCCCACCATTTCCATTTGCCCCATCCCCATTTTCACTGCTGCTCACACTTGCGCTATCCCCTGACAACATTCTATTCCTCAAACTCAGTCCCCCACCACCTCCCCCCTGCCCCTGATTACTCTGCTGTAGTGGCGCAGGTGCAGTGCCGCCTCCACTTTTCCCCGCTCCTCCACCCCCAGCGCCCCTACCACCTCCCCCCTTAACTCTACCTCCTCCGCCTCTATATCTCCTTCTCCTCCTATACTGCTGTCCCTCCCTTCCTCCTCCTGCCCCCTGTCCCCCATGACCATGTTCCCCCCTTGCCCCCCTCTGATTCTGATACTCATTCTCTTCATTCTCCGCCGCGGAACTGTTCTGATTCTGATTATTACTCTGCTTCTTCCCATGACGTCCCACCAAAACAAAGTCAGAGTCAGCAGTGGTGTCCATCATCTCCTCCCCCATCCCCTCCCGGGGGGTGACCTCCCCTCCACCTCCCTTCACAACTGCCGTCATCCTCTTCAACTTTTTATTTGATAAGCGGAACTTCCTCCAAGCAGATAAGCAGTTAAAACCTTGTCGCCTCCTCTCAAAACATCTAAAAAAAATCAAAACCCAAACCAATTAACTTTAATAATTTTAATTACTTAATTAACCTTTTAATTTAATTATCTTATATTGTCTTTGTGTCGCTCTTTAAATTAAACTAAATGACTCTGATAAGCCATGCCCGTTCAAAGTACAATCAAGGTTACTCTTATCAATTTTTAGATGGGCTGTTTATTAAAACAATAAACTTCCCTTAAAAATAATTAGTAACAACCAATTAACTACTTTCCAGGCAATTAAGTCAGAACCTTAATTAAATATAATTTATATAGAGCAATTTTTAATTTCGCACACCTATGACTCATTCATCTTTGATGGGTAAGCAAAGATGGATCTAAGGAATGTGCTTATTTTTTCCCCTCATTAAAAAAATATTAACCACAATTAAAATTAATGTAATGACCTTGCACACTTTATAATATTTAATCAGTCTGGACTGCATGTCAATGTCAACTTGTCAATCAACCAATCAATCAATTAAAAACAACAAATATTTAAACAAGTTATTTGATTAGATTACCTTTTAACATTTACTTTAACACATTAAAATTTAACTGACATGAAATGACAATGCAAATCCAATTAAACCACATAATTAAACTACCATAATTAAAAATACTTTAATTGTTCTCACCATAATAATCAGGATTATAACCTGAGCTGCGATTAAAGTTGGAATTTCACCTAATTTCTTTCTTCTTTCAGTCTTCTTTTATTTTAATCTAACAATTAACTAAACTAATTAATTTTTAAATGTCTCTCTTTATCTTTAATTGTCTTTCGTTTTAATTAACTATCATAACACCAAATCTACTTCACGTCCACCACCTCCACAAAAATTTTCCACTTTATTTTTCCTTTTCCTCTTTAAACTTTCATAACCACCACCCCCGCAATTAAAATAACTGCACAATTGGCTCTTATCACTACCACCTTTAATTAAGCTTATCATTGGCTTATCAATCTTCCAGAAGTAACAGCTTGTATCAATACAGCTTATCACTACAGAAGCCTTTTTTCTCTTATCCTCAGCATACAAATACATGACACTTAATTATTCTTAACACTCCATATTTTCCAATCTTAACTGTCTCTCAACCTCAACAATTATAATTAATAATTAAACTTTATCCACAATTAAAATATGGACTTTATCAAAAAACCACTTATTTTTTTCACCCCCTTCAAAAAATAACTGCACTAATTTATTAGTAAACTATTCCCCACAATTATACTAATTAATTGTGAATAGTGTCACCAATTTTAAATATTTAATTGACTAGTTAAATATTTTTTTTTAACTACACACCACACTCTCTACATGGTGGTCTGGTAGAACCATCCAACCAGTCCAGTGGAGAAAAAAATGTGAGAACGACGTAGTTTCTTCGCCTGGCCTGGCCTGCTTGTCCGGCTTACCAACATTCTAAATGCACTTTGGGGCCGTTCACACACCACAACTCACGTAACCAATGTCATCCATTAAAATAGAATAAAACGCTTATAAAAATTTATAACATACTGTTACTAATTTAACATTAGTCTATTCCACAGTTAAGTTTATATATTTTTTCCACTTTAATTTCTGTAACTTGTTTAGTGAACGACCCCATATTTTTTCAAGTGCTTTTACCAAGCAGCATGGCACACGGCACGGCTCAAAAAAGAACGTGCTTTTTTCTCAACTGCCGCATGCAGCCCCAAAATTTCCGCCAGCTAACCTCTCATATTTTTTTACACCAAGAGTAAATACAAGTTACTATAAAATATTCTGCATAGTTGGATGGCTCAACTGCTAGGTGTACTTTTTACATTCAATTTTTTTTTCATTGCCAAGTTAACAAGGTGTACTTTGTTAAACTTGAGTTGATTGAATGAAAAAGGTGGTGGTGTGGTGTGACTGGCTGGTGTTTTTGTTGTGGTTATTGTTATGCAATTACTGGATGTACCAGAATGGTGTACTTTATAAGAACACTTGATGATGATAATAGGAAATAAAATGTCTGTCTGTCGGTCTGTTGGTGTTTTAAGGTCCAAATATGGCTTGACCGATTGACATTATATTTAGTATGCTTTTAAATTTGACATATGGTCAATCAAAAGGCTAAATCGGTTTAATGCTAACCGCCGAACCAAAATAACGGTTAGTTTTAAGTTTTAACGGTTACTTTACTTTTTAATGGAATTTTTAATTGCAACAATTAATAAGATTGAAAGTCTGGGATCCAATTTTTGTTAATGGGTGGTCACCAAAGTGAAATGGTCGAAAACAAAGAGTTTCTAACTTTTTATTTTACCTTTCAATCTGGAACTTTTTTGAACGATAGGTTTACCTATTTTATCATCTTGTCTCTTTATTTGCTCTCTGCTCAGCATTTTTTATTTTATTAAATGGTCATCTTTACAGTTGTCTGTTCTCTTTACAGCGAGAAGTAAAAATATGAGTCAGTAGAGAATACAATTTTTTTCCCCAAGGTCATCATCTCCAGTTTTAAGTTGAATAGTTTTACTCTCATAAAATTAATTACAGGGAATATTAAATGTAAGTTGAGGTGGACAGTCAGCTGAATTAACCTAACTTCCCACATACAGACATACAATATAAACAGGATAGAGAAAAAGGATAACTTTTTTAAATTAGTTTAATTGTTCAAGATTTGAAGAAAAAAAAACAAAGAGGTTTCAGAATGGAAAGAGTTGTTAAGTTTCGGGCGTATTCAAAATGTGTATTGCTAATTGTAGCAATTTATTGTTTATCTGTGGAGTGCGTTGAATGGGGTGCTTATCGGGGTGTCCCAAAACCCGTAGGAGATAATGGGTACGCTCCATTGTGCACGCACAATTGTAACTATTTCCCAGTTTGTACACATCATTGTAATGGAGATTATAATTATAAACCCAATGAAAAGGAAACTTTAACAACCATGCTGGAAGTAGGGAAATTTTTCTTTTCTCCAGCGAAAGACTTGGGCCTCTTTGATGATAAGGCTAAAGTATAAAAAAAAAAATTGTTTATAATTAAAGTATTTTTTTAATTGGCTTTCCACTCTAAAGTAGCTAAAGTAGCCCATTTTATTTCTTCTAACACAGAAACAACTTAACAAACAACAAAAGAAATAACCTTACTGAATTTTTCTTAATTAATACCTTTGGTGATGTTTTGGAAAAAGCGTGCAATTTGCAAAACGTCTAAATTAACTATTTAAAATAAATGTTGTGTAAATAAATAATTATCATAATTTAGGTTGACTTCAAAAAGATAATAGACGGGTTAAACACGTGGGTTGAAGATCGACAGGAGGACAAAGCACCAAGTTCGCAGTCCTTTGAAGGGGAAAATTATACAGAAAAAGAAAATGAGGAAAGGTCATGTCCATTAGGTAGCCGCCTTGATTATCACGAAGACAATTTAAATTTAACCTGTGGGCTTGTCGACGTCACAAGTATGTAATTTTTATTATCTTTTATTTTATGGACACCAGAGAGATATGATAACTTGATTGATAAAGTGCTCTCTTTTTTATAGGTTTTCAAATTAATTAATTGTTTTAATTGTGGTTTTTTTTTACAGATTCAACAAGATTGGGCAGCAAGGAAAATGGTTTATTGGAAGACGATAAGATGGCAGCGTATTATACTTATTTTGGAACAGTTTATTTAAATAATTTGAGTGAAAGTTGTCAAAGTGTAATTAGTTAAATAATAAGTGAATGTATTTTTTTATTGTCAGTCTAAAAGTTCTCATTATTTTATATTCCTTCCCGAAGCTACACACACCTTCTTTCTCAGAACAACGAAAAGACTGAAAAAAATCGACACAATTGTACTGAATAACTGTAGAGCCAGTAATTATTGTAAATTGTTCTTGTATTTTTTTTTACAATAATTAGTAAACAAGAATATTTAGCGGATAAAAAGTTCCTTCTTTTTGTTTGATAGATTACTGAACTGAGACTGAGCTTAATTTAAAACTGTGATCTAATTTAGGATTTGTAAAGTTGTGATAGAAAAATTAAAAAGATTATTTTTTCCTTTCACGTTAACAATAATCTTAATCATTAGGAATGATAACAAGTTAAAAACAGTTTATATTTGTGGGCAAGGTATAAAATACACATTTTCATTACAACAAATAAATCAACAAAACTATAAAATTAAACCTTAGTACAAAAATAAGTAGACTGACTAACTTATCGTGTGAAAAAAGTTAAAAGTTAATTTAATTCTTAATTGTCCCTGATTAGCTTGCAACAGGAAAAATGTTTTTTTTTTATCTGAAATAAATATGTAATTAAATTGATGATAGTTAATTGTTATACATTCCTTTTTTTTTTTTGCTAGGTCTGGGATTTTATTTGGGATTTCTTTATTTTTTTAAAATCCAAAATTGATAATTGTTTAATTTTACGCCAATTCATTATTTTGTGATTTACTTTCATGTAAAATTATAGTATTGTGATTTAACGTTGTTCAAGAAAACAAACAAGAAGAACTGATAATATGTTATTAAAAGCCACATAATATTTAATTGAATTGAACACGGAAAAAAAGTACTAAATTAATTATCAGGTACCGTAAAACTTCTGGAACAAGCGAACGCCGTTCCCGGGATCGGAGTAAAAAAATTCCGGGATTTTTTGCCCGCCCGAAAAATTTTCGGGGCTTCCGGGTTTGCATAGAAAGGCGGGAAATTTTTTTCGGGGCTTCCGGGTTTGCATAGAAAGGCGGGAAATTTTTTTCGGGATTTCCGGGTTCGCATAGAAGGGCGGGCAAAATTTTTCGGGGATCCCGGGTTTTTATGAAAAGGCGGGAAATTTTTTTCGGGGTTTCCTGGTTTGCACGGAAAGGCGGGAAAAAAATTTCGGGGTTTCCGTGTTTGCATGGAAGGGCGGGCAAATATTTTCAGGGATTTTTTTGAGAGCGGTTGTTACCGTTCCCGGGATTTGCAAAAATCGGGCCACCCGAATTATGAACCACGAGTTTTCAGGGATTTTTTTGATAACGATTGTTACCGTTCCCGGGATTTAGAAAAAAATTAGTAGTCGTCTCCGATCCCGGAATTTTTTTTGAAAAATCCCGGTTCCGGGATGAGTAGAAGTTTTACGATACCTGTTAATTATTAAACTTATTTAAGAAATTTATAAATATTGATAGATTGATAAGTTCATTATTTCACTTATGTATATTAGTGTATGATCGTTGTCTTGAAGTAATCCATTAAAAAAAAAATTTCCTGCCACCCAATTAATCTACAAAATTAAAAGATTCTTTTGTGATTCTAAAATTTCTTGTATCAAATCTCTTAATTATGTGGTTAATTTTAATTGCCAAATTTGTATCCAGTCATAATATTTTTATTAGGTGCTGGTGGTGCCATCAAGCGATTTTTTTTTAAATGTGAGCCAGTAATAATTATCTAACTTTTTTCATTAAAGTTTATTTAGTCGACGTTGAATCCTTAGAACTAATTATTGTCGAATATGGTGATAATCTCTTTAATTGTGATTAGTGGACCAAAAGAATACAATTAACAATTACGAAAATTATATATATATAATTTTTTTTACTTTAGTTTGTAATTTGAATTAAGTTCTACCTTTTATACAAAAGAATAATTTTAAAATAAATATTTCCCCAAAAAGAAAAGAATGCTCAAAAAATGAGAGTTTAGATTTGTCGTGTTCGACGACTGATTTTTTTTTTAATATGAAACTCACAAAGATATACATTTTCGACTATTTATGTGGAAAAAATTTACAATTAATTTAAAATTTACGTTCGACTTACTTTCTATTCTACTAAATAAAATAGAAAATAACTTAGTTCACACTTTCTAACTAACCAACTTTAACTATGCAATTGGATTTGTAAAAGGAAAACTATACAATACGACCCAAGCTATTCGACAATAATATTTTCAACAGTGTACACTTTGACTAAATACATGTGTCCACAATTTTTTTCACAGCTTCCACACGTTAGCATCATCCATCGAATCGAACTGTAGCTGTGTGAGTTTACCATGCTCTGTAGCTACAAAACCAAAAAGATATATGTACAGCGTCTCGACAAAGAACCTCTTTCGCGCCACTCGGGCTACTTTCTATGATTTTCTGCTATTTATCAAAAAA